>PVJI01005880.1:0-91914 GCA_004026765.1 Micronycteris hirsuta
TTGCTCATAAGCATGAATCAATGATTTGTTTTCAAATATTACAACTGACAATAATTTTGGTTATAGGGATAAAAATTACATTGTCTCCCATCAAACACTTTCGGAAATGCAATCTGTGGGTCTATTATTCTTGTATATGTAATTGCTTAAAGTTAAGGAAGATGAGATATGTTTCTAATTACCTCAATGGTTTTTCTTCCTCATCAAAAAGCTGATATAATTTTATGTTTTATCGTATTACAAGAATATCCATAAAAACTGAGTAGTTCTGAGAAATGACTTTGACGTTTACTGGAAGTGCTCCCCACTGTGAGTGTATTAACCCCCGCATTAGTACTTTTATTAGGAAGAGACACAAAGCCCACGGCCTGTGGGGGAATGTATCTCCCTTAATCCTCCCACTTTAATGCCCACAGATGCTATTTTCCTGGGGACTTATATCGAGTTTCAAATATTACTGATTTTGTCAGACTTCCCTTTTGGGCTTCAAGATAAAATTTATTTTCTTTGTTTAGTATTTCCAATTTAACACCTTCCAGTCTTATGAAACAAACTATTTCAGAAGAAAACACTTTCTTACCAACATTAATTTTCAAAGTGCAAAAAGCAATTGGAATTATATTCAATGACTGTTTATACTTTTGAATCACCTTGAATAATTATGAAGTTCATACCGTAGGCACAGTCCTCTCATTGACCTTACTTCCATTGGGAAGCAGAAAGAATCAATGACACTGGGTTTCAATCCTTGGGCTACATTAGGCGTCGACTGTGAAATGACCCCACATTTCTCTGACCAAGGTCCTATTTTCAAACAATATTTTGCATTTCCTTGAGTACATAGAAACATGTTTATAAGAAAGCTCACAGGCCATGATACCCAAAAGGAAAGTTTGAATATTTGATACTTATTAATTAGTCATGATGTAGTATTAAATCCACTAACATCCCCAGGTCTTTGTTTTCCCTTCAGTGTCTAGGGAATTCAAATTCTTTATCTTTTTTTTTTTTTCGAAATGTTGATATATTAAACCAGTCAACATAAAACGTAAAAGTACGTTTCCCACATACAATGTGTTAAATTTTTGTTCAGTCTCTACTCCTAAACATCATTTTATCTAGCGATTACATAATTAAATGATTTACCTATGACCTGTGTATAAATTTCTACTTTAGACATTCATCTCTTATGTCCCAGATGTTTTATGGGACACAGCATATGGCAACTAACTAGCTGGCACTCTGCTTTAGTGAAGTGAGATCCACCCCAAAAGACAAATGGAATAATTATATATGATATGATAACAGTTGAAAGGAATTCCACATAAGTCTTTCTCCGGGATCATCTTGAATACTTCTATGTAATTATTTTTTTTAATGATTTCTGGTACAGAAATCATTTCATCATAATTTTATTTGGATCATTTTGGTTACAAATGATAAAAACTGATTTCAAACTAAAAATTGATGTCATAGAAAAAGAAAACAGGAAGCCCTGGCTGGTGTAGCTCAGTGGATTGAGCGCGGGCTGGGAACCAGAGGGTCCCGGTTCGATTCCCAGTCAGGGCACATGCCTGGGTTGCGGGTCAGGTCCCCGTGAAGGCCATGTAAGAAGCAACCATACATTGCTGTTTCTCTCCCTCTCTCCCTCCCTCCCCCTCTCTCTAAAAATAAAAATAAAAAAAATAAATAAAATCTTTATAAAAGAAAAAAGAAAAAGAAAACAGGAATCAAATAAAATTTTACAAGTCAAAACCCTGGAAAGAGATGGCGTTCATTTGGACTTTAGGAACCGTGGGGAGCAACCCTTCCTCAATTTGCTCATCTCTGTTCCGGTGTTTGTTTCCTTCTATTATCTTCCCCATAATGTCTTCAGGTTCATTTTTATTTCACGGTGATATGGCTTCATTCTACATCTTCAGTCACAAAAGAACAATTTATTCCTAGCCTTGACCTAACTTGCATCAGAAGCCAAAACATAAAGGCTTATGAGGGACCTCCTATTTAATAGCAATATCATGCATTAGTTTTGCCTGGACTAAGGAGGCCTGTGCTTATTTCATCATGTAATCATTAATAGCACCCCTTATACTCTCAAAAATATCAGGTTTGAACCATAAAGAAAACTCACCCTCATACTTATCATGCACTTTGGAAGAGACAGCTCTTGGAAGGGATGCTGAACTGATATCTTCATATCCACTTGGATAACTTAATGTAACAAACAGCTAATCTTAAGCAGCTACTGTACTGAATACTTTAAAAATTCTTCTTGGCTTTTCTCTCTCAATTTGAATGAATTGCCTATATTTCACTTTGTAGAGTCTTTTAATTAACCTCCTTCACCTTACTCCACTTTACCTACCACCTGGCACTTTGAAGAGTCCTGAAAAAGTCCAATGCCAAGGAGCAGAGCAGCTTCTATTTTGATTAATGAGGAGAACCAGATACCACAGAATTGTTTTCCCTAACAGTGTGGCCATTATTTAACATAATTTAGAGCAGGGAATTACTTATTTGACATAATCCTGCTGCAGTTTACTGGGCTAAGGCTTAAAGAAAAAATGAATAGAAGATAAACATTTCCACAAAGAGTATTAGCTTGCGTATGGACTAAGAAAAAAAAATGTTAACAGCAAGTACCATTTTAAAACCATTACAGTGACAGATTTCCATAGAAATGTTTGATATTTGACTGGAATACTGGCTGAAACTTTTTATTTTCCGTGTACAAATCACATCCCCTAATATCCTCTCCATTTATAATTGCCGCTCTTTTCCTGCGAGAACTGTAGCGATTACAGTTCTAAGTGCCTGTCAGTGGCACGAAGCTGCAGCCAAGCATCATAAGGTCTTTAACAGGGTCAGTAACTGCAGTTCATTTAACAATTCTGATGGCTGAATGAGACGCTATGGAAGCCACACAGGAAAATGGCAGCACATAGATTGGGTTTCTCGCAGGAATGAATCTACACGGTAGTCCTAAAAGACTAACTTTCAAAGTGTCTAAAAAGCAATTGGATATTAAGGAGTAATTATAGATAAAGATGGACAGTATAATTCTGACATCATGAGCTTGTCAGCAAGCAAAATATACGCAAAACAAACATACTGCCCAGACAGCAAATAGACAGCATTTGACCCAAGTCGCAGCTCCTGGGAGAATTTTCTTTAGCAGGATATAAAACTACGTTTCAGGTTAACGCGGTAATATCCTAGGAGAGAGTTATATAGTTGTGTGGTGCAGACTGCGCGTCAGGCAAGGGCTTGAGTTGCTCATGCAGTGTCTGGGCCCTGTGAACCACTGCCTTAGAACAAGCACCCTTAGAACTTTCTTTAGCGCTTGCTTCGGCAACACGTATGCTAAACGTGTAATGATAAAGAGAAGATTAGAAGATTCTTTAAAAAAAATATGTATATATACATATATAGTGGTTGGTTTTAGAAAGGCTACAAACCCATCTCACCTTTTTGAATTCTCCTTGCATTGTGACTTTGCTTCTCTTCTCCTCAAGAAATGGAGTAGCTTGCCAAACCAACCCCTCAACCTGCTTTGGGTAAGGGGACCTTAGGGTATGTAACATAACTGAGACTTGACACTGCGTGTGCATTGAGGCTTTGCCTCTCCCATTGAGCTTGGAAATCTGAGGCCAGTATCTGAGCTACTCTGGCTGATGTGCTGAAAGATGAGCGGCGGGATGCAAAGGAATTGAACTCCCCAGATGACAGTTTCTAATCCCAGACCTGATGCAAATGAGGAAGCCCTGGAAGGGATGAAAAAAGCTAGAAAGACCAGAATGCTGAACTAAATAATGATTGGTGTTTTAAGCCAATGGAAATAGAAGAAGTCAATTTATATGTCATTTCTTATTAAATTATTAGTAAACCACATGTATTTTTCATTATGGTATGGATTCAAGCTTTTTCACTCAACCTTTATTTGTACATTTGAAATATAATGTCAAATGATCTTTTACTTAACTTCAGATGACATATATATATATATGTGTGTGTGTGTGTGTGTGTGTGTGTGTGTTTGTGTATTGATTGATTAATTCAATATTAAACTTAATGGGATATTATTTGCATATTCTTTGGGACATTATTAGCAAAGTCTCTTTGTCCATGAATTTTTTCTCTTTTTTTATTTTGTGCTCAGTCCCTGCACCTCGCCCCCAGCAAGCCCCATATAGGGTGAGGATATGTTGTGGAACTGAACACCTGATACCGATATGGCTTCCTTAGCCAGTGTCACCCCATTAAACTCAGTAGAAAGGGAAAAGAATAGTGTCCTGAACCAGCAGGATCATTCACAGTACAAATTATTGTCTGGCATACAATGAACAGATTAGGAGCAGGACTTACATAACAATTTCCTAGGAGAGTCTGTTCCTGTTTTTATATTGTCAGGAAATAAGTGATCTTTAAGCATAACCCATAAGAATGTGGTACAAATGTTATGATTCATTTCTTAAGGTTTTATATTATTATCTTTGCCCCTTTTGTTTTCCTTAGAAGCTAAAATATAAGTAAGGTAATAAAGATTCTGATGCTAGACATAAACTGGAAAAGGAGTTACTGTACTTCATCAGAAGCATTCTTGAAATATGTATTTTTAATAAAATATCTGAATGACCGCATGAGAAAGTTTTAGGAAAAAACCAGAGAAGGGGACATCAAGTTATACCACCCATGATCTCAAGAACTTGATAATACCAGATACTATTTTCAAACTGTAACAGGGTGCAGCTGAGAAGGGGGCCCCCAAAGAGGGATTTGTAATGGGGTCCAGAAGAGCTTGGAGATAATTGGCTCCACACCACAGGGCCACACCTGCCCTGAATTCTGGTAGCTGGGGCCAATCGTGGGAGGAGCCGGAAATGAGGCTGCAGAGAAAGATTGGCGCTGGGATTTAAATCTAGGCGGGACAGCCATTTGGGGTCTTTTTTGGGATCACACGGCTTGGGCGTCTGGTTGGGACCACGTGGTTTTGGCGAGTGGGGACCACGTAGCTTGGGTGAAGTGCTCATGAGGGAAGCACTCTCTGGAAGTGCTCCCTTTTTGCCACGTGGATGGTGCCAGGGGCCTGCGTGAGATATGGTAGCCCAAACGGGGCAGAGGGAGAGGGAAGGACTGTGTGAGTTTATGTGTATTCTAAAGAACTTTAGTCTGTACAACTTCCAAATAAATAATAATTCCTTTCCTTTTACGTCTTTCCTCTGGTGGCGGGCAAAGCAAACCTGGTAAGGGGGAGAAACCCTCGGGGGAAAAAAAGGGGGTGTCTTTCATATTATTCAGCTCCCCTGTCTATTCTGTAACAAAAGGAGAGTTGAAATTCACACACATTTTGGATCAGACTGGTAATATGTCAAGTCGCTATAAACCTTAACATTTGACTATAACCTAAATGTGACTGTTTTGATAGCTTTTCCACATCTCAATCAGAAAAAGTGCTGCTCTTCTGCAGAGAAGGGAAATAGAGCCACACAGGGAGATGTTGAGCATGTCCATGCAGACATTCAAAGGGCCGAGTGTACCTTGGCCTGAGAACAAAGACGTTCCTGCTACCACGACAGATGTGTGGATAATGTGGAGATGGATGTGTGAGGCTGCCTCGGCCACATGTCGGAGAACAGCACAGCATTCTGACACTGCTAGCGTTCATGCCATCCTGACATACCTCTGGTGACATCCCGACTGACTTCCGAGGTAGCACACGCACAGCAAGTGATGCTGCTCCACAAATGTGTGAGTGTCCGTACTTTGGGGCAGTGTTATTTTCCACTTAAAGTAACAAATGGTCGTTCGTATGAACACTGAGATCTTAGTTTTCTCAGTTTTAGTCTGTTTGTATATAAGGTAATACTAACTGGACAGGCTTATCTTTCATTGTAAATATATGTGTGTATATACACACACACCCATATATATTGTTTTACAGAATATATATATTTACTTTACACTTCTGCCCATGAACATGGTTGCTCTCAGCTGTCCCCTGAGATGAGGATACCTTGAGTTTGCCGTCACATCATATTTCTGACCACATATGATTGCTATTTTGAGCTGCACTGATTTGCCACAGTCATTTCATGCTAAGAGACATGCATCCTACTCTAAGTAATGGCCTGCTTCTGCTTATTTCCTCCAAATTATTATACAAGTGAATTAAGGCCATTCTGAAACTGGAATGTTAAGACAGAATTTTACTGCTTATCTCAGAATGTCTTTAAATATCCACCTGGAGAGTCTCTCTGATTCAGAAGTAGGGTTAAGGGGTACCTAAAATTGTAAATGCTTCACAGGTTGTTCTAATAGGATAAATGCTACTTATTTGTTAAGTATGGAATAAAGTAAATAAGAACTATAAAAAAAAAGAATTATCAAAAGTTGTATCATGAATGCTTCCTTTCAAATTTGCAAACTGATCTCCAGGGACAGGTAAATCCTCTGAACCATTCTGAGGATGACAAACTGGAAGTTAAATACTGACTTCAGCGGGGGTGGGTAGTTTATGCTGATACTTTTGGTTTCCTTTAAATGCTGCTTTCACAATGTTTACCAAGATTCTGTACCCAGTTCTGCAAGTGGTTGTATCTCTTGGGAGACATTCCCAGTATAAAAAATGTTAAACTTATCAGGATGTTGCATCTTTGTTTGCTTGAGGTGCAGCAGTAGCAAAGCTAGATGTCTACTTAAAATAAAAAATAGCTTTAGGGAAACCTTCAGGGAGAAGAAATCTTTGGGGGCAAAGCAAACTTTGCTGCTATAGCTTGATTTTTACCCTTGTTCTAATTTAAAATGCAGGCCTCTAAAAATGCAGCTGGAAATGTACCTAAACCTTGAAAATAGCTTCACTTTATATTTTGTTTCAGAAGCAGAGCTTCTTTTTTTTAGTTCGGTTTTGAAAGGTTATATCTTAATAAAATTATTTTTACTGTTTAATTATAAAATCATTTTTATTTTCAGGTTTTTAAGATATCATAGTTGCAATATATAAAATCAACAGCTACTGAAGTACAGCAATACATGAGCAGCTTTCCTTGTTATACATGCAGGTTTATAATTCAATAGATGCAATGTGGGGAGTGCTACAGCAGGACCTGCAGAAGCATGTGGTGCGGACTCGTGGAGATCTGTGGGGCGTTGCTCTAATGTACACGGTGAAGATCCATCCCCCAAATTCTGGATTTCACCTTCAGCTTCTGTGACCTTGAGTAATTTACTTAACCTCACAATACCCATTTCCTTACTTGTAATTTAGAAATAATACAGTACAAATATTCATAATATTCTGGGGTAATTAAATGGGATAATTTACATAAAGCAATTAGCTTGATATATAGCATTTAATATATTAGCCTCAATAAAGGGTTGTTGTTATTATTATTGTTGAAAGATGATATAGGAAACAGAAAAGTGAGGTAATATATGCCAAGGCTAGTAGAAGTTTTCTGCATACCAAGCTTGTTAGGTAGGATGGATAGCAAACCAAGGCAGGGAGGAAGAGGGAGACATGTCTCACCCACGAACTCAGCAGTCCTGAGCCTGGTCCGATAAGATTGCCAGATGTTCCAAAATCATAAGACACACTATGTTAGCACAGGAGGAGGGGAGCCCTTGGAAGTCTATGTATCCTTTCCACTATCTGGGAAAAAAAGCCTTTGAAGCTGTGTATTCATCCCAAGGTAGAGAAGGGGAAGAGGAGGGCAACCACAGTGCCCAAAGAAGAAGCTGATAAAACAACTTTAGTTAATTGCCTGCCTCTGGTCACTATCTGTCTTGCAAGGGAGTCCCTAGTGCCTACAGAAAGATCCATAAAAGACTTTGAGTAACTGTCTCAACTCTAATTAACTGCCTCCTGTCACATATCTGTCTTACAACAAGATGAACAAATAGAGTCTGGAGCAAGACAAGGATTTGGGCTAACAGACCCCACACATACCTACCTTTGGGTAGTCACATCCCCTCTAGGGGTAAGCTGGCACAACCTTTACCCATCAATCAATATATAACTCCCTCACCCCATCCCACCCCACCCCACCAACTACATAAATCCTTCGGACAAAGGACCTGAGGCTCTGGCCACCTTTGCCCTGCAGACCTTGCTCTTGCCATCCTTACCTTGCCCTATCCTAAAGCTACCCCTTTCACTCCCACCTTGGCAAGGCCCATTCTCTTCCATGAGAACATATCACTTACAAACCCTTCTTACAAACTAATAGACTTGCCATTTTGTAATTATTTACTGCATCGGCAAGAAGAACTGAGTTTCTCCCATACCAAGCAGAAACATTTTTATTTGTGGTGGAGGGGATATAGAAGCATTTTTGCATAGAATTATGAGTGGGTTGTGAGATAGAAAGATCGTTTGTTCCAGTTAGGGAGCTCTCCTCCTTCCTTATCATGATCACAAGAACAAATTCAGGAGAGTGACACAAAGCATAGTGGAAATGAGGAGGCACGTTTATTCATGAAATACACTTGAGCACAAAGCTGTAAGTGGGCACCCAGCTGGGATGAGTGCCCCACTCATCGCGGCTTTAGGAGTTATATGCTCTCAGCCATCCTCCAGGCTCCCCCTCTCACTCCCTTCTCTGGACCCAGGGATGAACAAACCGCTTCAAATATTTCCTTTCCCAAATAGTGGAAACTATAGTAAAGTCTCCACTCCTGTGCTTATCCTTATCGGTCTCTCTTGTGACCTTTGGAATAAATGTCAATCTTACCTGAGGGGCTCAGGATTTCTCAGTTAATGGGTAGGGAATGTCTTCCTCCCCCTCACTGCCTTGGTTTGCAATCTATCTTACTTAATAATTAATTGTATTAGTTCTAGGTAAAAGAAGTCATGAACTATGAGCACAGGTGTGCCAATTGATTGAATCGACAATGGCAATAGATTTTAGTCATATGCCAGAAAATTTGAGAATCCCCACTTAGAAAATAGAGAGAAATTCAAATTAAGAGAAAGTGATACAATGTCACTCCCAAACACCCTTTAGTTTGAAAAGCAGGGGACTTTGGTGAGCGCTATTTTAACCATGTGAGATATACAGGCAAGTTTCATAAGTACCATAATTTCTCAGTAGGGAAGAGCATTAAAAATATTTATATGCATCTTGAAATGACCATAACATGATTTGTGTTAAAAGGACAAACTGAGATTTAATACCTCATCTAACTGCTGTATCAACCTTTCCTAGAAATATAACTTAATCCACCAGTCTGGACTTTCCTGGGCAAGCACCAGTAAGGGAATCTGTCACCTGAGCCCTTTCTGTCCCCCAGAGAAAAAAGAGACAATTTGCATAATAAAGACCCTTGAAATTCTCTTCTCAGCAAAAAGAGGATGTCTTGATCTAAAAATAGCCTTTTCTCTTTTGTTAAGAGCTTCTTTGCCCCACTGTCCTTCCTGTAGAAACTTCTACTGTGTATATTTCCTCAGAGGGCCTTTCTAGTTGCTAGATGAAATGATTCTTGTTTCATTAATTGCTAAAAAATTCAAGTAGGTCATTTTTCCTTTTCTTTTTTTGTCATTGATTTTTTTTTTTACCATAGGAAATAATTGTAATTTTTATTGGTGAAAAAAATCACAGATACTACTGATATTACTCCATTTTGTTGCCTGCCATCATAATTGAATAAAATGCTAAATTTTAGAGATTGTTGAAACTGAAAAAGCAATATTTTTCCATTCAAGTTTATCAATTCATCAAATTTTATCCACAGAAGCTTTCATGAAATGGATGGAGGACGGGTGTTTGGACTTCACAAAACAACGGCCAGGTAGGTAAACCTCTACTTGATATTCCTTCTAACTTTTCAGTTTGTGATGATTTGAAAAAACAAATTTTTATTTTTAAAGTCGATTAAACTTTAGAAGTATTTCAGCAGTTTGTACATACCCAATTTATTCATTTATTATATACTTAGTTTTCCTTTTCTCTTAGGAATTATGAGGATATAAGGGGAGAAGAGATGGCATGCTTTTTTAATTTTACACAGAATGGATAGTAAAGATCTCTCTGTTACATAGATGTTTGGACAGAAGCATGAAATATGAGAGGATATAAAATGATATCTGGGGTCCCGGTTCGATTCCCAGTCGGGTCACATGCCTGGGTTGTGGGCCAGGTCCCTAGTGAGGGCCAGTGAGAGGCAACCATACATTGCTCTTTCTCCCTCCCTTCTCCTCTCTCTGAAAATAAATAAATAAAATTAAAAAATAATAATGATATCTAGTGAATATAATTCTAGTGAGAGGGAATAGGATGTACGAAGAACCTGAGTGAGAGTACAATGGGTCTGTGTTGAGAATATCACAGATCCCAGACAGACTAGAGCATTGGAGAGTGTTGTTTAATGGAGAAATGGCAGATGGTGAGGTAACTGCATGTGTTTGTGTGTGTAGTTGTGTATGCGTGTGTTCTCTGTGTTTGTGCTTAATGATGATGGCGAACATCGTATCTGGAGCCTAAGAAGTCATGAGAAAAACAAATATGAATAAAATCCTTAATTGATTGGGAAACTTAATTAATTAATTTCATATGGAGGGTACCATACTTTGTTTAACATTTTAATAATTTTAGCTGGCGTATGGATAATAGTATATGAAGAAGAAAAAAAAACAGACGCAAGGAGAAAGTTATGGAAACAATTCAAATGAACAATGACAGCTTAGGCATCAGTTGTGGTTAAACTTGCAGCTTGAGGGAAATTTTTTCATATATTGATGTGGAGAAATTTGAAAGTGGAATAGGGTCTCTAACAAAAGGATTCAAGTGTCGGACAATTACTTGTAGATGCTGTTGTGAACTGACAAAGACCATTTTGGTTGCTCAAAATTATTAGATTATTCACAGTGTAGAGTATAACCTCTTAGTGAAGTAGGTGAGGGGTGGGAGATGCATTCGCCACAATATTCCTTCCAGGGAGTGTTACAAGGAATACCATTCTCAAGCAGGATTTTTGCCATAGATATAATTATTTACTAACAGATGACAAAAATGTTATCCAAGAATTTCAATGCAATTGTTTGATTTTTTTGTTCGTTTGTTTGTAGTTTTAGAGCTCTAACCTCACCTTGTAGAAAATGTGTATTCAAGACAGAAAGAATATTTTAGATGCTAAATTTACCAAATTCTCTAATCAAACTTGGGTGAATATACTCAAATCAATTTTCAACTGGCAAATTCATTTAAAAAACATGGTCTCTATTATTATTTTCAAGAATGGTTAAGAGAATACTTATACTCATATAACTATATCTTGAGCACAACTAATTTTATCAAAAAATATTTCTATGATCCATTATATCTAAAAAAACTCATTAATCTTAATCAGATATGTCAATAAATCAATAGCTCTGCTGCAGAACAGAATGGGTACTACTTATTAGTCACAAAGACTCTTAGAATGAGCTATAAACCAGCAAAGGCATATAAAATATAAAAGAAATTTAACCAATAAACTAGGTTCAGAAGTTAAGGTACACCTAACATGAACTGCAGAAGAATAATTTGGAGGTGAGAAAATAATCACATGTATAATAAAACAAACACAAAAATATGTAGAATTTTTGTTTAAAGATTTTGGCCCGGCTGGTGTAGCTCAGTGGATTGAGTGCGGCCTGGGAACCAGAGGGTCCCGGTTCGATTCCCAGTCGGGGCACATGCCTGGGTTGCAGGCCAGGTCCCCAATGAGGGCCATGTGAGAGGCAACCATACATTGCTCTTTCTCTCTCCCTTCTCCTCTCTCTGAAAATAAATAAATAAAATCTTTAAAAAAAAAAGATTTTGAAGAGGACATAAATAGATTTCTTCTGCATAAGAATGATTTGTATTTTTTGTAAAATTTTTTTAAAGATTTTATTATTTACTTTTAGAGACGGGGAGGGAGAAAGAAAGGAAGAAAAACATCAATGTGTGGTTGCTTTTTACTTGCTCCCTACTGGGGACCTGGCCAGCAAACCAAGCATATGCCCTGACTGGGAATCAAACTGGCAATTCTCATTCCCAGGCCAGTGCTCAATCCATTGAGTCACACCAGCCAGGGCATGCCTAGAAGCTCCAGTTTTGTTTATTGAGGTATTTAGAAACCAAGACTTGGAGTTTTAGTAGCCACTACTACTGAAATAGCTTTAACTGTGTGTTTGTGTATGTATATATATGTATGGATGTACATATTAAGAATGATGAGTTTCTCTTGATACCTCTAAATTTTAATTCAATAGGCCAAGGTTCCTCCTTGCCTTCCTGATCTGTCCCTCTATTATCACACTGTTAGAAGCCTGTTTCTGAAAATATCAAACAATTATTTATTTGCTAGTTCTACAATACTCATAAAAGTTACAGCATTTCTGAACCAAACTGCAAACCTACTAATACTAATTGGATTAGTATCTCTTTTTTTCTTCAGAGCCATTATTTTAGTCATGTAAACCAAAGGTTAATTATATGCAGTTTCTTTTTAGAATATGTGTTATATCTGATTATTTTAATTCAAAATAAAACATTAGGATGATCATCCGTGAACATATACTTTAAAATGATACCTTTATACACATGATGGTATACATCTCACTGTTTTAAAACATATTTATAATATATATGATATGAGTCAAATATGCAAAAAAGTTTAGTACAACTTTCTTTTTTTTTTTTTAGATTTTATTTATTTATTTTTAGAGAGAGGGGAAGGGAGGGAGAAAGAGAGAGAGAGAAACAGCAATGTATGGTTGCCTCTCACGTGGCCCTCACTGGGGACCTGGCCTGCAACCCAGGCATGTGCCCTGACTGGGAATCGAACCGAGACCCTTTGGTTCCCAGCCCACGCTCAATCCACTGAGCTACACCAGCCAGGGCGTTTAGTACAACTTTCTAAGATCAGTTTTCCTAGTTCTATGCAATGAACAAATCACACAAATGATAGACTTAATTTTAAAATTTGTTATTCTTTGATACTACCCTATATTTCAGGGAAAGAAAGTTTTTACATGTATGAAATTGATTTTTTTCAATATTTTGATATGTGAATTAAGATAAAGTGCTTTCTTAAACCTGAATAAGAACAGATGCATGAGATGAATATAACAAAAAAAGAAAACAGATGGTATACTACATGTATAACATCTTAATTCAACCTTTTTAATATAACACAATTAGCGTAGCACATATAGTATATCTATCTGGATTTTTTTAGAATGCACCAGATCCCTAGAGAAACCAAATGGATTTTATAAATGTACTACACATATATACATATACACAAGGTTTTGTTGCTATTGTTATCAGAATATACGCACTTCCTCAATTAAAAAACACATACATTATATGTTTTTTAAATTCAGATGAAGCAATGCAGTTACTGATCTTCAAATAATCAATGTGAGTGTTAAATAAAGTAAGTTTCATGAAAAACTGTTTTTCCAATGCAAGCAGGAGGGATTTATCTTCCTTTTATTCCAACAAGAACATTTGTGTAAATCCCTTTGCTTTTCTATTATCTACTTTCATGCACACATTTCAAAAGTATTAATTTTACCCCTTATTCCATGTCAGAGTACTTTGTGATATACGTTTAAAGAACAGATTTCAATGCAGGATACGTTTGGTTTTTTGAATATGAAGAAAACCTTAAAGAAAGAATTAAGGCAATTATATAAAAAATACAGATATCTAAAATCCTCTCAGGCTATTAAAGATCAAGAAGGATTTAGTCTTGGATCATCCAGATGGATGAAATTGACTAAATAATTCCTTAATTCTTGATTTGATTATTATTGTGTGATTACAGACTTAAATCAAATCAGTGTTCATGACAAGTCTGGATAATTTGGATTGCCAAATCCTCTTTTCCCCCATAGACATTCTGTCAGTTTCCTCGGGCTGATTTTCCACATTTATTGTTCTAAAGTATAAACACATGGATCACTTTGTAATGCAGTCAAATAATATTTTCCTACACCATATAAAGTATGTGTTACCTTGAGTAAACCTAAATTAGTTTAAACTTCTCATCCAGTTCATTGTCACATTATTGACTAACCTGGAGTCCCCAGATTTAAGCCATAAAGCAAAACTTATAAAATTAACCGATCTTTCTTTAAACTTGAAGAACATAGATGCATTCAGTGGACTCATGTTTATGGAATCTCATTGGGGTAAATACTGTAAAAACATGCTCTTTGAAACACTCTATGTATCTATTTGTAGACATATGTATAAAATATCATTAACTCTTCTTACTCAAGTAGATTAAAAATATAAGTGACATTTAATGAATGTATAAGAAAATATCATTTAGTACAAAGTAAGTATTGCAATATATTTTTCTGAAAATGTTATCAATTGGCATTTTTAATATGCATCTTTTAATAAAAAATGAAGTAGTAAGAGATATGTTTTACATGGAGATGTTATGTAACAGCTAAGCATGTGTGATCAGAGGGACATAAAGGCAAGAACTGCACCATTACAATCTAACGAAGAACTTCGTACAAAAGGCCAGAAAGCTAAAGAGAGAAATGTCTCACCGGTTGACCTAGCAGTCCTGAGTCTGGTCTGGTTAGATTGCTAAACATTCCGAACAACACAGGCAAAACTAAAATAGTGCAGGAGGAGGGGAGCTCGTCAAAGTCTGTGTGTACTGTCTCCACTAGCTGGGAAAAGGAAGGCCTTGGGACTGTGTATTCATCCCAAGGCCTGGAAGAGGGAAGAGGAAGGGGCCCACAGCGCCCAAAGAAAAAGCCCATAAAACAACTTTGGTTAATTCCTCCTGTCATGCATACAAAATGAACAAATAGAGTCTGGAGCAAGATAAGGATTGAAGCTAACAGACACCCACTCATACCTGTGTTGGGGTCTCCTGGGGAAAGCTGACAGCACCTTTCCTGTCAATATCTAACTCCCTCACCCACATCCCACCAATATATAAGTCTTCAGAACAGAGGACTCCCTCTCGTGCCTCTCTTGCCACACAGAGTGCCCCTGGCCACTCAGCCTCTGGCCACTCTCTCTCTGGCTGCTGGCCACCTGGCCTCTGGCCACACTGTTCCGTCCATCCTGCTCTGGCCATCGGCTGCCTCTGGCCACCCTTGCTTTTGCTTTCCCGTTAGAACTTAGCACTAATAAACGTTGCCTGCACACTAATAGGCTTGCTGATCTGTAATTCTTTACTGCATTGTCAAGAAGAACCAAGTGTCTCCCATAACCCAGAGACATACAAAATGATGGCAATTATAAAATAACATCTTGGGAAATTTTTTATGTAGTTAGACTTCTTGCTTGAGAAATGTATTTAGTTGTATTTTTGGTCACTTTAATTAAACTTTATCATTAGAATGCAAATTACATGTGCTGAAGCAGAAGGCTGTTGAGCCAGTTTAAAAAGCAATCCAACTAATAATTAAATTATCATCATAATATCATCTGTCTCAGTAAGAGTATTTATTTTATGCTCACTGACTATGTTGATAGGTCTCCTACTCACCTGACACTTGCAATTAGAGATATGACATGAAAATATATTTGTGCCCTAGTATGACCTTTAACCAGAAAATAATGTTGTGCTATATCATTTTGTTTAAAAATACAGGGTGTCATTAATTTGGTTTTAATTTTAAGATATAAAAGTGATTGATTAGTTATGACTACCTGGTATATGAAACATAATTGTAAAAACATCCAGCAAGCCAGTCTTTTTCATGTTTGCTTAATGCTTCCCTAAATTTAAATACAGGGAGAGGAAAAATAGGTTTACGCTGTGAGTACATGAAACTCAGAGTTCATTCTTGTATGATTATTTATTAATCATTGTACTATTTTCCACATGAACAACTGAAAACTTACTTTAGTCCTACCCTGTATAATGGTGTTTAGAACATAATTAAGATAACACAGGGAAAATCACACATACACACACACACACACACAAACAAAAAAAACACAATATTATTTGTGGATAAAGAAATCTCAGTTTTAAAATTACAGAATATAATTAAGTTCATAGAAACATTTTTCATTTACGATAAAATGGTGTGCCATCTGCACTCATGACGGAGTTAGAGATTAAGCAACATGAAATCGATTTCTCTGAGATATAAAATATCTATGTTTGAGTAAATGATTTAATCATATAAATTCAAATCAAATTATGTTTGTTTTGAGAACTAACTAGTACAAGGGATTATGCTGGTGCTCTGATCTACATTATCTAATTAAATGAGGGAATTCAGTCAGAGCTGGGGATTCAAATAAGCATAACAGTGGGATAAAAGTAGTGCTATTTCTTTACTCATCAAATATTTATTGGGCCCTGCTAGGTGCATGGCACTAAGCTCCATACTATGTGCATTATAGTGAGGTTCAGGGATAATTAAAACTGAACATTGTCACTGTGAAAGAATTTTATAGAGTGGGGAGTGTATGAAGCACATTGGGAAAACAGAGGAGAAAAGTATAATTGGGGACTGGGAAGAATGAAGTGAAGTCAGGAGAAGCAAGCTGGCAACACTTTATTAAGCTGAGAGCTTTTCTTTCTACTTGGAGGATAAGTGGTATTGGCATATTCAAGTGAAGATGAAGGAGAAATGGGGTTACTTAGAAAAGAAGCTATAAAAGTTAAGTCCGAGATGTAAATAAGCTTAAAATGTATAAACATAAAGAGTGTGTATTTCATATTTATATTATTATTGATTAAGGTTTGTTTGAAAAACGTAGTTTTATGGTCCCACGCCTTTGCAGTAGCACCAGGTCCCTTACTTTGAAGAACCCTGGGCTTGGTTTAATTGTCTTCTGTCACTTTCTTGAAATCCTTAATACTTGTTTGAACAAGGAATTCTGTGATTTTGTTTTGCGCTGGGTAGCGCAAACTGTGTCGCTATTCCTGACAGGCCACCTAACTTTTGGAGGGAAGCACACACTGGAGCAGGGCCTAACCCAATGCAGACTGCAGGCGCAGTCACAATCCCCTTGACAGAGAGATCATGGGAGCATCAGCCTGAATCAAAGCAGTGAAAGTCAGGCCACAGCTGATCGGCTTTTTAAAAAAACTCTTTGCTGTTCTCAGGCTTCTGAAGTTTCTCTTCTTCATTGCAGGAGAAGCTAAAGGGATATTAGTTAGAAACAGAACTAACGCCATGGACTTGGGGTCACGATGAAAAAGGCTGTTTGGGATGCATACCTGCGCGGAAGGAGGGGGGAACTGAGTGTGGCCTTACACTGGTCCCTGATGCCGCCCTTGACGTCCTAGAAGGTACACTGGAAGCCTGCCAAATTTCTGCACATTTTCAATTGAGACCATGAATTTTCCTTTACTTTCACCAAGTTCGATTGCATTTCTCTAACTCTTGCAATGGAAAGAATCCTTATAGAAACTCATTCAACAGAAATAGTATAGAGCAAAGTTTCTTTTTTAATTTAATTTTTACACATTTTTTTAACCTAAACATTAGGATCATGCCACACACATTATAACTCAAATTATCCCAGTGATAAAATTACAATACAGAAAAGGACTGCCGTGGCTGAAGTATTATGGTGCCCTGCCATGCCCCCTCCACACTCAATGCATCTTTTTCAGTGGCCTCAAGAATATATTTTGGCTGTTAGGCAAACACAGAGCACAGTTATGAAGATACCTTTTCATCCATGATGTTTGTACCAAGTAAGATACACTGAATTTTTATAAGCTAAAAGGAATGCATTCAAATATTCTTTCTACCTTTCTTTTTTTTTCTTTTTTTATTAATTTTTTTGTTTAATTACAGTTATTTGCAGCCTTTATTTCTATCTATTTTATAATATTGTTTATTTTCTATTCTGACAGATATAAATATACTGCTTTTTAATTGTTTAATTGTGCCTACTTTCTTACAAAATGCATTTATTATATCCCTGCTAGATTGACAGAGATTTATTAAGTGACCATCTAACTATAAGTATAGCACCAGTTTGGGCACCTATTTAATAATTGTCTTTTCTAGACTAAATGTAACTGATTTATTGATTAATGTCATGACAATATAGAAGAATGATGTCTTACTACAATGAAGTGATAAGATCTATCACTTTTTTGAACTGATTTTACAAAGAAAGAGGAAGAAGCGGGAGAGAGAGAGATCCATTTTTTCTTCCACTTACCTAAGCATTTATTACTTGATTCTTGTGCGTGCCCTGACCGGGAATCAAACCTGTCACGTTGGCATATTGGGATGGCATGCTAGCCAACTGAGCTGCCTGGCCAAGGCATATCCGCCACTTTTTAAACAGAAGATGTCTGTCATTCTTGAAAGGCAAGTTTTCTTTTATTTCCATGCCATGCCTGCATTTACCTTATCCTGTTTACATTTTCTTATAATATGACTAATGTAGTTTGACAAAAATGGCATATAAAAAATTTTACCTAGGCCTTGAAATTGGAAGCAATTTCGAGAAATTGGAGACAATGTCAAGACCTAGGTAAATTACTGTGACATAAAATTCATGAATCTTCAAAGCTATTGCCGTATTTCATCAAATCTTAAAATGCCATTGATTAGAAACTACACCATTATTTTATGTAACACTAAGAAATTAAAAAAACACTGCTGAGTAAAACTGGATGACTTGTAAGACTTGTTAAATGTGAACACTATACTAATAGCGTCAAGGAAATATCATTAAAAATGACAAAATATCTTTCAGTAAATATTCCTACTAGCGATCTATAAGGGAATCAGTGTCTATTTGTCTGACCCAATACTGGCAATTGCCTTTGCCAACATGGTCAGTGTACACCTACGTTTTCTTTTAACTATATTTACATATCCTCTTTACTAGTAAATTAGAATATATTTGTATACGAGTATATTAGGGCCTTTTAAATTTTCCTTCTATACATTTCATATTTTAAGATAGTTTACTTTTGTTTCTATTCTTTATCTCTTCTTGGGGATTAATAGTGAACTGTTTTGAACTAAAATTGTCTCTGTGTTATCTTTGCAAACCCATAAGAAATAGAAAAGCTGAGGACATAGCGTTCTATTTTGCTGGAGGCTTGAGCAAAACAGGAAGCCAGGTGGGAGCCCTATGAGCCGTGGTTTAGGAGAGGAGACAGCAGATTGTGTGCCTGAGGACCGAAGGAACAAAGTGAAAGCTTCACTGGCGGGCCAGCCATGAGATAATATTCAAGGTTAGGAATAATACTTTGTAAGATTTAATCACTTCCAACCAAAAGTTTAAAGTTGGGATATTGGTTCTTCAACATTTTTGGATATTCTAGTTTGCTTCCTCGCAAGTTCATGGCATGGATGACCCAAAGAAATATGTAGTTTGCTGATTTTTATAAACTTGAATAGATGTACATAACAATGAGTGTAACATTTTCAAAATATTACTGGAAATTTGCTGTTTATATGTAACAATAATGCAAAAGTTTTTAAATTTCTTATGTTACTTTTACATTTCTAAATTTTCATAATTAGTATTTGATACATATTAACACAAAAATTATTTTCAATTAATAATTGTTTATAAAATGTTACCTAATGTGCATTATTGATAGAATTTATTATTTTTTTCCTTTTCCTGCTTCATTTTGTACTTTATTCTCTCATTCAATGAAAAGTATATCAGGAGGCCCTAAAATTTGCCACATGCTGCCATATAAAAATGAATGAGACAGTCTTAAACTTTGGAACGATCAATCTATTGTGAAAAGACAGGCAAAAAATATAAAATCAATTCTCTGAGTAAAGTAAATACCACAAATGAGGAAGCTTCTAAAAGTCAGCATGGAAAGATAAGGAGTGTGTTAGAATGTGAAGTGATTGCCCAGCAGTTTGACTGATTTGTGGAGAGAATTTATTGTATAAACCACCCTTTGAGGGATGATTTAATCTATCTGTTTTTGAGGTTGAATTTTGACACATTCTATTTGAAGAGACTCATTCTGATTATATATGTTATTCCTGCAATAATAAAGTAGGTTTGCACCAGCAGAGGAAAGGTGGAGTCTTTGATGTGATCATACCCATGTGATCAGGACCATCCAATTGTTCAAGGATACTTTTTCATGGTGTCCATTGTACTTTTCTTCTTCTGATTAGAGTAGCCAAAAAAATACCTGCAATTACTACCCTATCCTTCATCTCTATTACCCTGAATCTATACTCTCCCAAATAAATCATATACATAAAAGCATTATGATTGTTATGCAAAAATGGATTCACAGAAGCAGTATCTTCACTCTCCATCATAACACATCAGCATGAACAGTCCACGTTAAAATAACTACCCTGGTCCTCCTGCCTTTCTTAGTCATAATGCTTTCCACTCAAGAAGCTTGGAGCAGCCTCTACTATAATGGGAGATTGAGCAATGCTCCTGAACCAACATGGAATGACACTGAATTTATTATTTTGAAGACACCAGTTTAGAGTTGCTGAATTGCAAAGTGCTAAACTCTTAATGCTCTTAAATATTATTTTACTCTTTTCTTAAATGGTGCAAGATAAAGAGGCAGATAAATACTACAAAGAAAATAATACTTTTACAAGAAAAAAAATGTGCTCTTATTTATAGCTGCATTGATGATTAACCATGATGCAGAATTTTCGTTATTATCCAACCACTTATGAGATACATGATAGTTTAGAAACTTGCATTAGAACATGCATGCATGCATATATATGCATTTATTTCTCCCTCTAGTCAGTTTACAAATGTATTGTGTTTTATTTTATATAATTGGAGTTATATTTTACACACATAAAATGAAGATCATAGGGAATATTCTAGCAAACAATTTACAAGAGAAATACAATAAATAATATGCTCAGGATATATATTGACTATGTCATTTTCCCTTTCAATGCAGAATGAAATTTATGTAATCAATCATATAATGCCAAATTATCTTAGAAAACTGCCAACTAGGGGCAAAATCATGAAATATCATGAAACTTTTACCCATTAACTGATTTCGAAACATGCAGCTATTATCAAAACAATAAATTATGACCAATCATTCCCAGAGAGATTTTGAGTAAGATAGCTCTGAGTGATGCTATCTTGAGAACATTGTAATCAGACCCATAGTAATAGGTGACATAAATTTTATAATTTAAATGTACCATCACTGTATCAGATGAATTGCTTCCCCATGAATTGATTTTATCATAAAAATGCAAAAATAAACACATTCCAAAGATAAAGTGAACCCAAACCAACATCAGTGCACATGAATAAGTGTGGTTGTTGTTGAAGGAATAGATATATGACGAAAGTGAATTTGTAATATTCTGTAGAGGTTAATGCCAGTGGGAAGAATAAACAGCATTTCCTTAGTTTTACTTTACCTTTGAACTAGCTCATACCTGTTTATTCAGATTTTAATGGTAGTACATATTCTGAGTTGCAGAATGAATGTTTATACTATCACATTTAAGGAGTAAAAATAGATATTGAGCCATTCATGAACAAATTAAAAAACATATTTTCTCTTATCACAATATGATAATGAGGCTTGAAAGGGAATGTATATCTAGATCATGAGAAATATATTCAAGCACCTGAAATTTGAAACATAATTTGTGTAAAATATAGAATGGCATGAAAGAAAACTTACCTGACTCTCTCTCGCTTTGTCCAATCCCGTGATTGAAGGCATACTTTACTTGTCTGAGGGGCAGAATGTCCCTTGACTAAGTCTTCCATTTGCATTCTGAGATACCATGCATTACCTTTATGTAGAGAGCTGTAATAACTCTACAGTTACGATGCTTTGAGAAGGGAAACAAGAAAATGCCCTCTCTCACTCAACTCTTTCATAATTACATGTGTGGGTTGGTAGATATAATTTAGAATAGAGACAAACACTTAAAATGTCATACTGGCCAGTCCAGAAGTCCATAAATAACTGGAAGCTTTATGAGGTTTATAATCAGCTAGAGGTCATGTCGCACTTGTTAGATAACTTGGAGGATATCAGGTAGAAATACTTTTGAGAAAATATTGTCAATTAGTATAAGAAAGAACATGTCTGTTCTGAGTGCTTTGTTTCTCTGAATCAGACTGAAGGCAGAGCTCAGACTGCATTTCTGGGCCAGCAGTTTCTGTAGGGTCAAAAAATAGATCTTAAATGTTGCTGACTCTCAAAAGCCCAATTTTTTCCCTCTGTTCTGTAGAATGAATTTAAGGGTACATCTCTAGAATGACATCTTCAAGAGCAGGCATTTAGTAGGAGGCCCTGTGCCAATATTTTAGAGGATTTTACCCTGTATATTAAGAAATAGATCTTTAATTTTTATTCACATCAGTAGAAGTGAAAAGAATATATACAATGTATTAGTTGGGTAAAGGAAAAAAAGACAATTCTAGACATTTAATGTAGGAAGGGTTTAATACAAGGTGTTAACAAAATAGATAAAAAGTACTAAAAAATAAGCCTATTAACAGTCTTCTGGAAGGCGCAAAAACATTACTGGTGAGTGACCCATACTATACACCTCAGTTTACTTACACTGGGCTAAGCCAGAAGCAAAAAGAAAAAGAAAAATCACTGCATCTACCATAGCTACCTCTCAGACCCAGAAGACAAAATTAGAGAGTGAAGGAATATCCCGGTGATGGTTCATATTTCGATGTCATTTCTTGCCATCATCATCAGTCAAACAATGCAATAAAGTGACCTATAAATACTTTTTGCTTCCAAATCTCAAAAGAGTGCATCAAATGTTTCTTGAAATTCCTAGATGCAAGAGAGTTGGACAATATAGTTTCTAATCTAGCATTCTCAAAACAATAAGATAGAAAATAAAATTGGGTGGAACCCTTTCAGAAAACCCAGCACATATATGTCCTAGTAAACATTAATGCACACAAATAATTCCAGACATTTAAATAAAAATGGCATACCATTTCTTTCAACCATACACATTTAACTTGTGCTTCCAAATTTAACAGGACACATCAATTAATTTGTTTTAATAGGTGCTATTTCAAATCACATTATTAAGTATTATTCATACTGGTTACATATCTACAGACGTTTAAGGCAGGAAAGTTAGAATGTGAAGAAGTTCTCAAGCTTTATTTCTCCCCTTCTTCATCTTGGTTACACCTCATACACGTAACCTTCACTGACCACCTGTTCACCCACTTCCCACTGCCCAATTTCCTGTAAAACAATTTCCAAAAAAGTCATTATGTGGAGAGCAGAGGTAAGAACTAAGCACTTCAGCAGTCACCCCACCAGCGTCAGAAGAGGACCACCCTATCCTCGCCCTCACCCCCGCACCCATGTCTAATAAAATTCCTCCACCCAGACCCCTTGGGTGCTGCGGTTCTCAAGTCAGGTCTCCTGCTCTGACTTCTCAAGCCATACTATCGCTTTACTGCATTCACTGAGCTCTGCTAAATCTTTCTGTCATGCTCTTGAGCTCCTTCTTTTTCTGTGACAAGGACCTGGATCTGGTTGAGGTCCCCCTTGACTTCGCCAGGTGCCACCCAGCATAAAATACTTGAGAATTTCATTTTTGTTTATATTTCTTAGATGTCTATAGTAGTTCTTAAGTACAAGCAGATAGAAATAATTAAATAACTTATGATTTGGTGTTATTTACTAAACTATCTGAACTCAATGTTACTCTTTTGTGGAACAGAGATAAGAATTGAATGCCCGGAATATTAAACACAACATGTCACAAAACCTAGCAAATGACTTGTGTGTGGCCCTGAAATATTATTAACTATAAGGATGAGAAAATGGCCATGATTATGATTAATGTAGAAATCACAATGTAGACTCTTATTGATCTACTCCAATGTTTGTGTACAAAAATTTATTTACGTATTATTTTTTTGCATGGACAATATATTGATTAGGTGATTGTGTATTGATATTAATATTCTTCTTTATAACTCTTAGGACTTTACTAGCATAGCAGGTATAATTTGTGCCATTGTTTCTTCTCAGCAAACAAATCTTGGAAACGTATGTAAATAAACATATGTTTCCCCTCTTTTCAAAGGTCATACCCATAAGGCAATTTTGCTTTTACAAAAGACCTAGATTTGTACTTATTTGTTTTACTAACTGAAAGAAATCTGAAGAAGACTTTGGCTTTTACCAAAAAGGTCACAAAGTAGTCATTGCATTCATCATTTGCTTTGCTGCAAGCTCTTATATAAGCAGTGTGCACCCCATTTAGCAAGAGTGGCTCCACCAAGCTCCTTCCCCTGGACTACATTCAGTATCTCAGAATCAAGCAACCGTAGCTTTGAATGGTGTCTGTGAGCATCTGTGCTTCATCTGTATTCATTTTGTGCATTCCTACTTTTACAATGTATTAGTGTTATTTTACATTTTATGTTAGTATGATTAGTAGGTTATTTTGGAGGTTTGGGAAGAGTCCAGTTTCTTTTTTCTATATAATTAATGGTAATTGCTTTTTCACTTTATACCTTTTTGACTTATAAAAGTTTTTAGAGGAATGTTCTATTTTCAAATAGTGTGGGAAACACACACATATATGTGTGTGTGTGTTTATATATATGTTTACTTGTGTTATTCACCCTGTGTGTTGCTAACTGCCATATCATTCAAGAATGTATACTATATACTAAATGCTACTAATTTATTGCACTACTGATGAATATCTCCATTGCCTCTACGAGCACACACCCAACAAACCGGGCAATGGTGGATATTCTAGTAAATATTCCTTTAGATACTTCTGTAAAAATTTATTTTAGATATTTACGTAGGATAAGAATTGCTGGATATAGAACAAATGTGTTCCATTTTACTTACCACCATCATTCTGTTCTTCGAAATATCTGCATCAATCTACACTCATTTCAACAATCAATTGGGGTTCAGTATTCTGTGTTCTCACCAAAAATATTTACACTGTGAAGCTTTACTTTTTTGCCATTGTGATGTGTGTTAAAGCTTCTATAATTTAAAATAAGCAATCTTTTTCCTGCATACTCAAACTGTATTCCAAAAAAGAGAATTCAGTATGAATACTAACAACCACTTAGAAACCACATATTGTATTAAAAAAGTATTGTAATTAAATTTTAAACAGACCCAAAACATGTTTAATGATTTATGAGCACTAAAATCAAATCTGAAAATATTCTATATGCTGGGAAATTGTAGTGACAACAACAACAATGGAAAACAAGGCCAAACCAAATAAACATTTGTTATGAACCTGATAACAATAAACGTTTATATTGCTCCTGAGTCTATGGACCATGTGGGCAGCTTTTCCAGTTTGGGCTGAACTCACCCATATGTCTGCATTTGGCTGTGGATCAAGTAAGCAGCTCTGCTAAATTTGTGTGGGTATGTTTTTTTGTTTGCTTATTTGTTTCCATCTTTTTGAGGCTTGGCTTGTTGTAGGCTGGTGTAGAATGTCCTTGGCTGAAACCAATGGGCTCTTCTCCAAATGTTCTCTCATTTTCTGTCAAAGTAGATTAGTTTCTTCTCAGGAAGGAAACAGGTACCCATGGGAGAGAGTAGAAGTGGACAATGCACTGGAAGAACGTCCTCAAAAGTTTCACACTGGCACTTGAGACAGATGCATTTTATTTCGGTAAAGAAAGTTCCTCCACACTAGTCACAGGACCAGTTTAGATGCAAGGCATAGAGACGTAGGTTTTACCTCTCAGAGAGAGAAGCTGCAAGATCACCTTGCAAAGAGTGTGGACATAGGGGTGAATGCAACATTTGGGTCACTTTCACAATCAAGACACACACAGGCGTGTGTATGTGTTTAATGTATATATGAAGGACCATGACATCTGGTATGCGGAACAGTAAGAAAAAGTTCAAAAGGTAACAGAAGCTTAAGGGCACAGAATTTCTTCTGGTCTGTTGTAATACAGTAAAGCTGTTAATTGGAGTAAAAAGGAAAACCATTATCCAAGTGAATAAGAAGGAAGCAATTAAGAACACAAATCTGGAGCTCAAAGAACAGGTCTGAGCCAGGAATACATATAAAATGTAATCTGCTACAATTGTGGCATCACACTTTTATTTATAATACATATAACTAGAATAAATAGCATTGAACTATATTTATACCACTATAATTGATCATCAAATAATACGGAAATCTGATTTTGTAAAAATATGTGAAGAAGTTATACTATTTATAAATTTCGTAAGTATGTTTTTATATGTGTAGCCAAGTTTAGCATGTAAGAAATGAGCTCAGTTATTTGCTTTTTCCATCTGCCAATCAGTGGTTATTAGAAAACCAATAAATTTTAATCTTGATTTGTTTTGTTGCACTGTCATAGTGTTTGAGTGTTGGCTTTGCCTGTTTGGAATTTTCATGATTCTTCTTTAGACTGAACCATTTCTCACCTATCTAAATTGTAATGGCACCAATCAATGAAGGTCTTTTTTTTTCTTTTATTATATATATATATATATATATATATATATAATTTAATAAATAAATAAATGCATACAATTAGGGAAGAGTCAATGTAGAACTTTTAAAAAAAGCTATGACTTCCAAAAAACAGTGTATGGTTGTGATTTTCTCATATTTTTAGGAAGCAAGCACAATTGGCCCATCTATGAGAAATTCCAATTAACAAGACATCTGTTGAAAACACAGCAAAACAGTGTACAATCTGTTTCAAATATTTTTGCATAATGTGGCTGACAAACTGTTTAATAAAGCAAACAATAAGGGGAATGATGTTAGTACTTTATTAACAATTAAGTGTGAGTAGTTGATACTTGTAAGGGAAGGCAATTCAGAAAATCAATCATGAAGAAGCAGAGAACAGGAATTTGCATTTTAACAAAAATCACAAAATAATTATTTACTTCAGGGAAATATAACATTCATCTAATAACACTGAGAAGCATTTATTAATATATAATGTGAGAGGTGCCAATATTAAATATGATTATTAAAATGAATAAAATGATGATATAGTAAAAATAATGTATATATATATATATATATGTGTGTGTGTGTGTGTGTGTGTGTATAAATGTCTCACACATAAAACACCTACAAAGTAAACACAAGATTCAGCAACCAAATAGAATGGTTGATACTTACCATATTTAACATTCCTATGATTTGTGTGTTTTTATTTTGTTTTCATGTGAAGTAAATGAAAGAATATTTCATCTGTTAGACACTTAAATGGGATATTTACAACTGAGTTTTCTTTGATGAAATTATTCTAAAGTCTCTCAGTGAAGATTCTGGCAGTTCAAGAATTCCAAATGTGGTATGGAAATGTAATCATCTTTAAAGTCCTAAACAATCCATGTGACTCATTATTAATAATAATTTCTCTCTCAGGATTCAGTGATACAGGATAATAAGTTCTAGACATATGACATATAGGTGCTCACGATAGCTCATAATACTCTGCTATATCTTTGACATTTAAAGAGAGTTTATGTGAATCCAATGAAGGATTTCAATGATACTATTATATATTCTGACTTTGTTGTGGTGATTATTGTTTTTAATATTTTAATTGGGGTACAATATATATACCATAGA
The DNA here is from genome assembly GCA_004026765.1 of Micronycteris hirsuta. Classification (NCBI taxonomy): domain Eukaryota; kingdom Metazoa; phylum Chordata; class Mammalia; order Chiroptera; family Phyllostomidae; genus Micronycteris; species Micronycteris hirsuta. The sequence continues at coordinate 27,533 of PVJI01005880.1, forward strand.
ATGTTCTCATTTAAACAGAATTCGTTATGTTTTAGTTAGTTTAGTGACTTGTATAACTACCAATGCAATCCAAACTACATTGGGAGTATATATGGAACATTTCCAGTGCCTTTAAATGCTCCCTGATTCTCGTTTTCAGTCAATTCTTGTTCCCACCTCTTGCCCCCCAAAACTAATGGTCTATTTTTCTATCTATAGGCTTGTTGATTTTAGAAATATCTTACTAATTGGATAATGCAATGTCTTTTCTGCTTGTCCTCTGTTTTAGCATAATGTTTTAAGATTCATCATGTGTTAATATATTTTTTTGTTTTATAGCTGTAAAATATTTCCATTTTTTCATAGATCCATGTCAGGCATCAGATAGTTAGACATAAAAGTCTGAAAAGATAAATCTCACTATCCAATTAACAAATGAGGTGCTTAATATTCAAAAGAGTTAAGTGTCTAGATAACACGCACCTTGAGACTTGGTGGCCAAGCCGTCTATACACTAAAGTCCAATTATTCTCATTTTTCAGTGAATGTCTCCCAGGCAGCACTCCCCTTTCATTTCTTCCTGCCTGGTGTCCTTAATCATATGCATGGGTCATTTCTTGATATGTTTTCACCCTTCTTCTTTGAATAGATTTTTCATTTACTAAAAATGTACCGAAATTGAGTCACATCAATTTATATCATAAAGACATATCCCCTTTTCTTGTTACTCCCATTTTATGTTTCAGCTATTTTACATTCCCAGCAGCCCCCAGAAAAATATACCTCTTTAACATGGCCAAGTTCTCCATGAAACGATGACAGTTTTCATTATATGTGTTCTCATAATTTGTATTTAAGTTTCTGATATACTTTGCTATTTTACTAACATTTACTTTTTAAACCCTAGTACTCTACTTATTCCCTTTATTGATGCAATTTATATTCTCTTCACCTATTAAGTTTGACTTATCTGTTAAACCCTCTACTTTATCTTCATAATCTTCATTTTACAGACTAAATTTCTTTCTTCAAGGATGCACTCTTTATCAAAGTACCTACCGACATAAATAACTCTCCATATACCATTAACACACAAATCACACCTGGCAACTAGTAGTTTGAAATAAGGACGCTGGCAGGTTTGATTCATCTATACAGTTTTCTTATCTTATTAAAGCAAACGTATAAAAGATTGATAGAGTGCCAGTGTTAATAACAAATCTGACAGAACTTGGACAAAATTACCCATACGACAAGTGTAACAGTGTCTGGCAGTTTTTCATGTTTGGGTGCTGTCAGATTTCAAGCTTCACCATCCCTCCCCTTGCACCCTCTTCCCCACATTTGAACAGGCTGGTGCAAGTTCACGTCTCTGCAACACAATAACATAAAAATCCAAGCCAGTCTCCTTTCTCATTTCTTTCAAACAATTCCGGAGCAACTTAGAAAACCAACTCTGCTCTTCCCTGAAACTCATATTTTGCAAGTAATTAACTTTGTTATTCTTTATTGGTGTGTGTATGGCACCATCATTTTTGAGACACAAAACAAATTTTGAGTTGGTTCCATCCTGAATTTGCAGAATATCGCCAAGAGCAAGAAAGTAGGAGACTGGGGCAGCTGGGAGACTGCTCCGTACTGCAATGTATGTGTGGGTCTTTATAAGTCTTCTCATTTATCTATGGTGATCAGACCATGATGGATATTTAATTTTGCAACATATCACCATGAAACATGTGGTAGGTAACTTTTTAATATAATATCTGTTATGATTTATTGAAAATAAGCCATGTATTTTCCAACGATTTAAATGCAACCGCTAATCATTTACGAAAAAGTAATGTGTGGGAGAGATGATAATGGTAGTACTTAAAATTAAGTGAAAGAAAAATTTGTTACATACAAAAGATAACTATGTAATTGATGTCTTCTTTTAAAAAAACTTAGAAGTCTCTGGGTTTCTCATTTTGTTTTTTTTTTCCTTTTTTTTTTTATTTTGTTTTATTTTTAATTCCAAGCCTCTCACTGAGCAAGTTCCAGTTCATATTTTACAAAACATTTTAATTTGTAATGGCATATTTAGGTCAGTATTTTTTACTCTAATTCTACAAAAGAACGGAGAAATCTTTCATAGAAGTATGGGTATTCCCATAGCCAGCTATTTTGTATAATAAAATCTCTTAAAGTAAAATTATTCCACTCTATTATAAAAATGTGATTGCTTACTTGTCCCTGACTAGCAAAACTTTCTTGCAATGTTAGTGATGACAAAAATGTGTACTTCATTAGTTGCACTTATATTAGAAGAAAATAGTGAAAACTCAGTGTCAGTTTCATCATGGAGAAATAGTAGCCACCATTGGATTGGTAAGCCTTGGCCACAGAAACTCAGAAACTTTGTAAGGTTTAAAGTATTAGGTGATATTTGTGGATAACCAAAATCTAAATTGTCTCAATTTTATATATTGACCACTTTAGCTTATGAGTATTTAACAGACATATAATGTTGCAGAAGTTAACAAAGCAATAAATATTATCCATCAGTCCTCAGTTATCATTTTAATGCAGTGCCACTTAAATAGAGCAGCAGAGACTAGAAAAATTACTGGAATTATGTCAATAGATTTTGGTATACTTTTTCCTCATTACCTCTATCATTTACCCTCAGCGTGTATTAATTCACACAATTTCACTGTTGAAGGTAGTAGCAGGCATGGTATCATTATGCTTATCTAAGCAGTGCAGTGTATGATAGCGTGAATACCATCTGGTGGTGACACATCCTGGAAGGGAACCTTCCCTGGCACGGCACTCAGAGAATATTGGCTGCCGGGCTCAGTAACATTAAGCCAGACTATGTCTAAAATGCCCTATCAGTTAGTTGCATACTGCAGCACAGCGTCGCATTTGGCCTTATTAAGATTTGCTAATATTGAAAACGGGAAGGCACTGGCCACATGTGACCTATACTGAAAGTGGGTCAATTTAGTTCTTACCAGTCTAGGACACACATTTCTATGAAAATCATGGTTATTGTTGGTTAGATTCCAATTATTCGTAAGATCCACCTAATAGGACAATTTTCTGTATAATGTTCTTCCCAATAATAAGAAGTTAGAGAGCATAATAATAATTTTCAGAAAGTAATTTCCAGACAGCTAGTTTTGGATAATGTGATCCTTGAGCCCATAAAAGTAAATATATATTCATATCGAATATATGTAAGAATGTATGTATTCGGTTCTAACAAACCATAGAGAAACTGCTAAATATAAAATAATTTTACATCATAAAATCACACATTATAATCTATCATTAACAGACAGGTTTAATTTTGCATGATATTGTGTTAATTGGAACTCACACCACTCAGAATTGTGTTCTCACTTTGCACACTTCTGTGGAAACAAATTACTGTGATATCATGCTTGTGACCTAACAGGTTTATATCTTGTTGGACTCAATGGCCTTGCTGGTTTATGATGAACACATTCCTGGGGAACAAATTTATGTTAGTTAAATTGATACTTAAGCATCTATAGACATTCATTTGCCCAAGAGTTTTCTTAAGGCCCAAGATGGTTTAAAAGTCGTTCTCTGTATTACTTTAGCATACTTACATTGTTTTCACCACCTGTCACAGTTATTCCAGTCTCAACCATGTCACCTGCTTCTTCTACACTACCAATATGATAGATTAGAACTTCCTTAAAGTAAGGATATTTTTCTTATTACTTTTGAATCAGAACACAATACTTTTATATATTTTAATCGTGATATTGGATCAGCCAAAAAGTTTATTTGATTTTTTTTTCTGTAAGATGGCCCTCTGGCAGTGCTTAGTTGTCTTTAATTTGATTCAGAACAATTTTGTTAGATTGTAGTGTGACAACTGTCAATCGGCGTGCATTTAAAATACATCAATATTGGTGAATTCTGTGTAGCCATTTTAATATAGAAGATGGAAGAAAACATGCCACATTTTCAGTGTATTATGCCTTATTATTTCAAGAAAGGTGAAAATACAACTGAAATGTAAAAGAATATTCAGCGTATTGACAAGGTGCTGTAACTGCTCAGACATGTCCAGAGTGGTTTGCAAAGTTTCGTACTAAAGATTTCTTGCTGGACGATGACCCACTGTTGGGTAGAACAGTTGAAGTTATCAATCAAATTGAGACATTAACCTAGAACAATCAATGTTCTACTATGCAGGAGATAGCTGACATACTCAAAATGTCCAAATCAATAAAGTTATAGGTAAAAATGAAAAATGTGTCTTCCATTTCAGGAAAAAAACTAAACGAACTTTTTGGTGAAACCAATATATACCTTTGGGCTTTGTTGTAATATTTACTCTGAGTATTATTACCAAAGAAAACTTTAATATAGCTCATCATGCTGATTACATATAATAAATTTAGACATATTTAAGGTATCTTTGATTACTTACATGTATACATAATTATTTATGATCATGTTACTATTACATTTTATGTAATGTCATTAAAGTATTTTCATAATTTAAACTAATTTCATGTCTTATCTATTCATTTAAAATATAATAAAGATTAAATACTGTTTTCTGTTTCTATATTCTTTTATCCTATTATTTTTCAAATATATTGTAATTATAAAATCTGGCAACATTTGACGCATTGAAGCAACCAAAATAAGTAAGTGGGACTACATCAAACTAAAAAGCTTCTCCAGAGCAAAGGAAACCATCAACAAAATAAAAAGGTAACCTACTAAATAAAAGGAAATGATTGCAAATCACATATCTGATAAGAGGCTAATATTGAAAATACATAACACAGACAAATCAATGGCAAAAATAAAACCTTGTGATTTAAAATAGGCAGAGGATTTGAATAGACATTTTACCAGAGGAGACGTACAGATGACCAGCAGATACACGAACGGTGTTCAACATTACTAATCATCAGGAAATGCACATCAAACGGAAATATCAGTTTACATCTTTTAGAATGGTTATTATCAAAAAGACAAGAAATAACAAGTGTTGGTGAGGATGTGAAGAAAAGGGAACCCTTGTGTACCACTGGTTGGAAGGCAATTAATTGGTGCTGCTATTATAGGAAACAGTTTCCTCAAAATATTATATACTATATGATACAGCAATTTCACTTCTGGAACTACTATATGATACAGCAATTTCACTTCTGGATATTTATCGAGAGGAAATGAAAATACTAACTCAAAAAGATATATAAACTCACATATTCATTGAGTCATTATTTACAATAGTTGATATGGAAAATACCTAAGGTCCATCAATGAATAAATGGATAGTGAAAATGTGAAATATCATTACGTTAAGTGATATAATTCTAACAGAAAGAAAGGTACATACTGTATGATTTAATTTATGTGATATCTAAAAAGCAAATAAAGAAAAAAAAAACAATACCAAGCTCTTAGTTAAGAAACACTGATTGCAGATTGGTAGAGACAGGAGTGGTGACTATGAAATGGGCAAAAGGGGTCGAAAGGCAAAAACGTCCGGTTACAACATGAGTAAGTTGTGGGGATGTAATGGACATCAATGTGACCGTAGTTAAATACAGTGTTGCATATTTGGATGTAGCTGAGACAGAGTGAGAGATCAGAAGAGCCAGAGAGAAACTGAAAATGTATTTTATCTCTTCTCAAAGGATGTTCTAAGGAGCAAGTGATATGTAGCAAGAGTATAAACTACATATCTACAGTGGATCAAGAAAGATCTAGAAATACTTTTCTAGGTATGTATGAAAAAAATCTGTACTGCAAGGTAATCGACTGAATGTTTTTGCCCTCCAAATTCATATACTGAAGCCCTAATCTGAATCCGATTCATATTTGGAGGTAGAGCAAGAAACTCTAATCTGAATCCAATGATATTTGGAGGTGTATCAAATCAACAAGATGCACACCTTAAATGCACATAATGTCACGTGTCAAACCTCAGGGAAGCTGGGGGAAGTATGAGGAGGCCAAAGAGCAAGTTAGTCCTCTCTCTGTCACGGGAGCATAGCCAGCACCCAGATGAGGTCCCGTATCAGAATTCCATCTGCCACACTGGCATCCTGATCTCAGATACCCAGCCTCCAGAACAACAAAAAGAGGATCTTGGTGTTTTCACTCGAGTGAAACAAATACTACAGGAGCTGGCTTTGCATTTGATATTTCATGATCAGTATTTTCTATAAATTTTTAATTTAGTGTGAATAAAAAATTGATTTAGGTTGAATATTTTATTAACTTAAACTGTAAATACATTTCTGGAAAATTGAAAACATTAAACATATAATTCACGGTTATATTTTCACCAACATTATTTACCATATAGATATCTTTAATCCTTTCTCTCTCTCCCTCCCTGATATATATCATACACAATTATATTTCCTGGTTTAAACTGCTCTGTGTTTCAATTATTCATGAGATGACTTTGTTTGCCTATGTTTCTGTACTGTATTTTTTATGGAGCAAATTTAAGGAAAAACAGAGCATGATTATATTCTCTGCTTAGTGTGTTCTTGATTGGTGTAAGGAGATCACCCACTTCCAAAATTTCTAAAAAAATTGCTTAAACAAAACCAGAAAATTTTAGATGTAAGACTGACAAAAGAGTAGGAATTAGCATGACAGAGTAGCAAGGCTCCCTTCAGCTCACATGTCCCCAGGGAAACATGGCACTATTGGTGTCAGTCAGGTAGTGCCAAATGCCAAAAATGCCACATCATTTACATATTTAATTTACATCAGTACTCGTAATTGAGCAGTTTTGACATTCATTCAAGACATTTGAATGTGTAAACTATTCTTAATAACAAACCAACCCAAGTACCTACATGACTCCACTCCCTTCCCTGCCTCTCTGGGGGAGAAGGAAGTGTCCCTGCTTACTGGACAAACAACTCAGACCAACTTTCCTGCACCTTGGAAAGTTCATTTACCCAGGAAACATCCTTGACCGTGACACAATGTTCCTTGGTTTGCGAGGTTCTGAGTCTGAATCATACAATGACGATTGCAGTGAGCAATGTTCACGTAGCCCAAAGGGGCCAGCATGAATCCCTGATCCTGCGTGTGTTCCCATAACATTGAAAACACCCATAATATTGTAAATTTCCAGAAGTTTCTTTTTCCTTAAAAAAAAAAAAAAAAAAAAAACTAGTACATTTAATGCAAAACAATGGGTATATGGATATCAGGCAAATCACATCAAAAATGTAGCATGAGATAGAATATTATATGAGGAAAAGGTCATTTATATTATTTAACTCTTATTTTAAGCAGTACATTTTTAAAGACATTTAAAAATAAATACAGTGCTGCATTGAAATACAAAGAATGTGACCAATGCTAAATTCATGTATTTCAAAGGGCACATTTTATCTATCATTAGATCATGGATATGAATTCAGTAGTTTTCTGAAGCCAGTGGGAAAATAAATGGTAAAATAGAGATGAGATTGAAATCACTGATTATGAAGACAGAAATTAGGGTAGATCATAAAAGTTCTCATTTCAAGAACATTTTTTGTACCCAAGTGTCATTATGGATGTTAACTAGACTTATCACAGTGACCATTTCATAGAGTATTCAAATATGGAATCATTATTAAAAAAAGTAAAGACAAAATAATTCATTATAAATGAAGAAAATAAGAAAGATAGTAAGTACCTGAGAACCTTATTTACCAATATAAAAAAACACAAAAATTTGGAAATCTTAACAAAGAGAAAACCAGTATTAATGGTAATCTTTAAAAACAGGTAATGGCCCGGTTAGCTCAGTCAGTAGAGCATGGATGGGACTCTTAAAAATAAGAAAGAAAAATATTCTAAAGGGAGGAAAATGGTTACTAAAAATAAAAATGCAAGAAACAGATCATATAACCAATACATTTATTATTTTTCAATGTTCAATATCAACATAGCAAAATAAAATAAGGATTTATCACAGGTCATTTATCAAATTGGTAATACACTGTTATACACTAACAAGTAGGATTTGTATGTTTGCAGGATAAACAGATACCTATGAAGTCGGTAGAAGATAATTTTGTGTATATAGCCTGGACAATTTGAAAACTAGAGTTAAGCTAAAAAAAATTGAACAAAGCTAACCTATCAACCACAAATTTCTCATTTTAAATTCTGCTTCTGTGAATAGATGTTGAGGAAATAGTGGATCCATGCATTGTATTCTTGGGAGTTGCTTTAATTGGAAGACTAACAGATTTCAAATACGTTTAATTTATATAATAAATAAATATCCTTCAGGTACCTAAGGTATTATGTAATTATTCATATAAAATATTAAAATAATTTAATAGCATGAAAAGTGTTTAGAGTTTATAGAAACATTTGATGGACACTCCATGAACACAGTTTTAAATAAAAACAATTGCATACATCCATATATAGCACTGAAATAATAATTAATTTAGAAGTCTGATCCAAAAAGCTTAATGATATTTAAAATGTATTCTTGGTGGTCTGTATTTTCCAAAGTTCCTAATTAAGAATGTATTATTTTATAGTGAGATGTGTATTATAAAACAATTTTATTATGAACTATTTATTATACAATAGTTTTATTCTGCAGTCTTCTAAAAGAAGGTTCTGTGTAATTTAATAAAACAGTATAGGAAGTGAGTACTTTTTCTTACACATGGAAGCACCGCCTCCCCAATGTCTTCTCCTCTTATAAGTATGCTGATAAGAATCCTCAGTGTATGTCTCATCGACCTTCAGAGATTAATTTTGAAAAGAGAATTTTTTGTCAGTACATAAATTTCTTGTCAGTAAAAAATGAAACTCTGTGTCAAGGGATTCCTATTCCAGATGACTGAGCAAATTACCAGCTGTATGACTTTAATATCTCATCTTCATTTCCTGAGGTTTAGAATGAGAGAGTGAGAGAAGATAATCTGTAGAATTTCTATTACTGCATTCTCAAGCTAGCCAGTGGGAGAAAGAGAGAGAGAAAGAGACTTTCCACTTTTTAGACACTCTAAGTGGAGCCTCAATAAATATCCTTCTATATAGATCCTTGCATAATAGGGTTCTTCTCTCTACAGGATAATTCCCATATTGGAATTTCCAGGTCACAGAGGATTACACACACACACACACACAAGACATATCACACGTGATATAATTATATATAATATTATTAGTAAGGTAATATACTTTTATTAAGTAATATTGTTAGATACTTAATAAATATTTACAGATTTCTCTCTGAAAAAGCAAGGACCCACTCAAGTTCTACCAATACATACAAAAGTTTCTTCTTCTTCACGCAGATAACAGAACCATGTTAAATTGATAATTTTAATTATTGCTACTTTGAAGAATATAAAAGTATATTGATTTTTCAACTTTGCTTGTTAAGTAATGGTTTTAAACTTGTTTCCACTTTGTATTTGTTTATTTTTTTCCTAGCTCTCCTCTGAACTGTCTCCTCTTATCTCCTTAACTTCCAATTAAGGACAATGGAACATTTTCTTCAGAAGAGGTCTTTTTTATTTATTTTACTTTATTTGAAACTAACTTTATTATGTAGGTTTCAAGTGTATGATTCTATGATACACCGTCTTTATGTTGCATCGTGTGCTCACCACCCAAAGTGAAATCTTCCGTCACCATATATCTGACCCCATTTACCCTGTACTACCCTCCTATTCCCTTCCCTCTGGTACCCACCATCCTATGTGTGACTATGAGGATTTTTTTAGTTTTTCTCGTTTGTTCATTTGTTGCTTTCATATGTATATTCCACATATTCATGAAATCATATGGTTCTTAACTTTTTCTTTCTGACTTATTTCATTTAGAATGATATTCTCAAGGTCCATCCAGATTGTTGTAAACGGCAGTATTTCATCTTTTCTTATGGCTGAGTGTCGCGGATTTTGACCTGCAAAATCCGTGGGGGGACCGCCCCGATCGCGTGAATCAGTCTTACCCAGAGACACGCTTGGAGATGAGAATCCGGCAGTCACGGGTCTTTTCCACCACCTCCATTTCGGGAAAAAGACCTTGTGGGTTGCTTAGCCGGGGCTTTTATTAGAGGCATTAAGACATATTTACATTGGATTGATTATTCATGGGATTAAGCAGAACAGGGGTAAGATTACTCACTAGGCAGGGCATCAGGATGTAAATTCAGGTCCAGTGGCAGGCAGGACCAGGTTAAAGTAATATGCAGGGGTCAACAAGCCAGAACTTTTTAAGATACATCTTTGCCAAATTCCTATTAGAGAATTCCCATTCCACAGACATGATCCACACTTGCTCACACGGGAATCACACGGAGCTGTGCTCAAAACGTGTAAATTCTCAGGACTGCGTGTTTACACGCGTGTGGAAATCACTGCTACAGCTGAGTAGTGTTCCATTGTGTACATGGACCCCATCTTCTTTATCCAATCATCTATCAAAGGACACTTCAGTGGTTTCCATGTCTTAGCTACCATTAAAATGGTGCAATCAACCTAAGGGTCAATAAACTTTTTCAAAACAATTTGTGTAGATGCCCAGGAAAAGGGCTGACAGAGGCCGAACTTCATTAACTATTGGAAAAATGCAAATCACAACTACAGTGGGATACCACCTCACACTGTTAGGATGGCTGGTATCAATGAGTAGAGTTTGTATATTTGCAGGACAAACAGATGCTTATGAAGTTGTTAGAAAATCATTTTGTATCTATAGCCCAGCCAATTTGAAAACTAAAGTTAAACTAACAAAAACTGAACAAAGCCAACCTGAAGTTGGCTTTGACAAGTAATAACGAGTGTTGGAGGAGATGTGGAATGAAAGGAACCCTCATACACCGCTGGTGGGGATGTAAACTGGAACAACCACCCTGAAGAACAATGTGGAGGCTCCACAAAAAATTAAGAATAGAGTTACCATATGTCCTAGAAAACCCTCTTCTGAGTATCTACCTGAACCAAACTGGAAGAGTTCTGAGGCCACTAGAAAATCCTGATTCAAATTGATGGGCCAATGTATGAGGAGTTTATCTTTAAACTTGAGTACAATTATTTTTGCCATATATAGCATACACAAGCACACACACAAAATGTGAAATGTTATTTCAGTAGCTTTCAGTATAGTTTATTTTAGATATAAACTGTATGCAATGTTAACTCTATTTTAGTAGGTTATTAGGGAAGCATGGTAAAGCAGGCGTGATAGAGAACTAGAACTTGAAGGGCAATAAGGCTATATTTCCTGGTTGCAGTTTTTAATTGACTACCAAAGAAGATAAGACAGTAACAAAAGTCTTCATGAACATGGGGAAACAACTGATAGTGCTGGTTAAAATGTATGTGTTATGGAGGTGTGGAGATGACTGAGAACTGAAGAGAGGGGAGAAGGAGGGGAAAATAGAGGAAAAAAGAGAGAAGACAGAATGAGAGAACATGGTGAGATAAATGAAACCAGATACAAAATATGTCCAGAGAATAGCTCATAGTTTTTAGAAAGTTCTTGACTCCTAAGATCTGAGTTTTCTGTAGAACTATTGCATTTTATCCGTCCCTTGCTGTTTCAGCAAGTCCTTAGCTACATGCAATGTGGGAAAGAAATAATAGAAAGAACCCTTGTTCTGTGTCTGAGTCAAGAGCAAGGAGAAAGAGCAGTTATGGGGGTACAGACGAGTGTGATTTAAGTAGAAGCGGAAAATGGAGAGACAGAATGAATAAACCCCAAAAATCCTCAGTATCTTGGGAAGGACATTGGATTTTTACAGGATATTTTCTCAAAAGACTGGGAAATCACCAAAGTCAAATTGTATAAAATTCCAAACTTGTTTTTGAATGTGCCATTTATTTTTTATACCAGCCTTGAGGTGTTCACCTTTGTTAGTCAGTTTTCCTCATTTGCTTTTGCTTCCATTCTCCTCCTCTTTGCTATATTATTCTTGGCTTTCAAGTGCAGCTTAAAAATGACATCTTTGATCAACCCCCCTGGATGAGAACATATTTTACAGAAAAATAATTTTTGGCAATTCATGTTAAAATTTAGGCATAAAAGTTATTGGCAGTTAGAAATGCACGAGAAGACTTGTACTGAAGACGAAGACAGAATATATTGTTATGGAAATATTTTACAGAGAGGTAAGCGTTGAAACTGCTCAGATGCAAAAGTTCTCCAAGAAAGTGAGAACTTCAGAAAAGCCCAGAGTAGAAAGTCAATATAAAACTAATAGTTTTGAGATAAGCACCGTTTTTCGTCAGTAGAGAGAGGAACCATGCATCCTATTGGCATCCACGGCACAGTAAGGAGGTGGCAAGGAGCCCAGGTGTGTGTTCAGGGCCCTGGCTCGAGCCTTGTCAAAGCTAACATGGTTACGTGCTCCACTTCTACAACTTCTAATTTTTATTTTTAAAACTTTGCCTGTTAATTTCCACAAAATGAAACACATCATTCCAAAATATTATATCAATACTTTTAATTCCAAAGGGCTGTGACTTCTTTCTCCATTTTAAGCAGTGATAACTTGACTGATTTCCAGAGAGCACATTGCATTTGTAGTAAAAAGCCCTTTTCCTAACGCAGCTCCATCCAGAATAAATCTGCACTGATAAACACACCATGCTGGTCTATACTTTCATTTATCTCCAAGTTCACAAACTATACTAAGGATATCACATGAAGTACTATTCTAAAAGTGTTAACTCTTTGAAATTCGATGTGAATACTTTATTTTTTTCAATATTATTAGGCATTTAAATAACTAAAGCTATTAGTCATTTTAATAAGTTCTTATTACTACTATAATAAACTATTATAATTTAATATTGTACTACAATGTAATTTAAATGTATCCTGGATATAATATAAATAAAATAATATCAACTGATAAACATTTTATCTAATATTATAAATAACATCGTTGAATATTAGCATCGTATGAATACAATACAATATAAATAAATGTTAATAAAATAATTCATACTAATATACCCAATTATGTAACAGAATCCATTTATAAAGCAGATGATGTGAAACACCTTTATTTTACATTATGACAGCTATAACCAATAAACATTTTTAAAATGTTTTATTTATTTATTAACAGAGTAAAAGGGAGGGAGAAAGAGAGAGAGAAAATCATCAATGTATGGGTGCCTCTACCACGCCCCCTACTGGGACCTGGCCCACAACCCAGGCATGTGCCCTGACTGGGAATTGAAGCAGAGACCCTTTGGTGCACAGGCCCACACTCAGTCCATTGAGCCACACCAGCGAGGTCCCAAGAAACATTTTTTAAAATATTATGGAATACTTACTATCCTGTTAGGAAAATGAGCCAATCAAGTGAGAAATGTTAAAACACTCAGCTAAATCCTTTAACTTGTAAGATGATTTCTGGGCAATGGTTTGTTCTGTCGTCACTGTTGAAAAGCCCCTTTCAATGCCTGTAAAACATCTGCATTGCACAAGTGTTTGCTCTAAGTACACTCCTAAGTCAGTGGTTATTTTCTGATGGTGAAGAAAGGGTCTAAAAAGAGGAAAAACTAATTAAAACATAGAATTTAAATATTATAATTATTATTACAGTTATATAATTAAAATTTTATATTTTACATTGTCCTAAAATATATTATAATGCATTCGATATCATATTATTCTAAAGAGTTACTATAAATTATTGATACATGTTTTGCTTTTTATTTTACTTATTTTTCAATTAAATTTATTGATACGACGTTGATTAACAAAATTATACAGGTTTCAGGTATACAGTTCTATGATTCTTTTAGATAGTAATAGTGTAAGAATGTTATGATAGTAAGTATATATTAAATTTTTATTTTTACTATGCATACTATGTACTTTAAAATATATTTAAATATATGGAAAATCTGTATTTTGAGTCTCTAGATCTCTCATGTATCTATCATCCTGTGTAAGCAATAGATGATTTTCAATTATACCTGTTGTTGCTACTTACTGTGCTACATTTCTATTAATGAAAATTGAACTAGGACTGACACTAAAAATGCTTTGAATTATTACATTATTTTAGTGTTTCAGTGAAAATGACAATGACTTTGTACAATGCAATCGATGACATGGCATCATTTACATCATTTAACAAAAATGTGTATTCCCCATCTTGGACTCTTAATTCATAATAAATTCACATGTGTTTTCTCAGAAATAAAGTATTTCCTTTATAAATTATTTTATGTAAGTTCTGAAATGATCCTATAATGATATATGTGCTATTTGAGATACAAATGTGCACATTTATAATCGTTAAACAAAATATGTAGATTTCTGTGGCCAGGGTGTGCAATTCTTATTGTCTTGTAATAAATAACTGGCATGCTATGTATCTAATATCCATTTATATTTTTATAAGTAATAAAAATATAAATGGATATTAGATACATAGATGTGATTTTCAATTTGATTGAATAGCACAAGTTTCAACTATAAGAGATGAAATAAGCATATGTACTGAAAGTTTATATCATGCATTTTCAAAAAATCACAAAGAATGAAAAGGCGGATGACAATGGGCAATGTTCAAATTACTTTCACTCCCCAAAATTATGAGTCTGCATGCTTAGAAAGGCAGAGCCAACCTGTACCTCAGTCATAGAACACATGTAGTGAAACGAAGGAGAAGGAGAAAGCATTAAGACATGATTCGGGTCGCTGTTCCATTTTGCTTAATCAGTTTGAGTGCTGAATTGTGCTAATGCTCAGGATTTTTCTCTGTGTAATAATATACAGTTCACTGTAGGAAAAACAGACTCTGTTCAGACAAATTCTTATAGTTGGTGTTTTTTTTTTCCCTACTCTTCCTGCTATGAACAAGATTTTTAACTGTGGGTTTTACTAATGCTGATGCATAACTGTGGCAATTATTTGAGGATTCTTTCATTCCCTGCTTGAAGAAAGTTACAAAAGTAAGCACTGAGTGGGGTTTGCATGGAGAGGCTGTCTGCCACGGGTCTTAAGCATCCCTGCACATTCTTGTGGAGTGTGCTTGAGGACCAGGCTTCACTTTCTTCTGATACTGAGCGGTTTCTGTGGCTAGTCACACAGGGCACCAAGAGGTCAAGGCAACTGCAATGAGACTTCCATGTAGGAGCTTGCTCACCAGAGAAAGGCAGACTGGCTTACCTTCTGCCTGCTCCTGCCTTGGCTGCCTGGTCAAAAACCAGTGGGCCTCTGACCCTGGGTTTCTCAGCTATTTCACAACCCTCTGTATGAGGGCATTATGGGGACCCATCCAATCACTTCGTGGACACTGGGGGCAGGATAACCAGCGATATGCTGCTACTCTGACAACTGCTTTTCCTGTGAGTAATTAAGTCCTTCATCTCTGGTCCAAGAGTTTCCTGAGTATCTCTGAATTGTGCCAGTTTCACATGTCAGCTTGCAAGTAGGGTAAAAGCTCAAACCTTTCACAAGTCTTTATACAACTGAACTCATAATATTACATTTTATCAAAATGCAGTGAATAATTTGAACATAAAGTGTAAAGATATGTCATTGTATAGTACTCATTACAATGTTAAATACCTTATTAATATTTTTTTCACAGATGGCATTTCACCAGCCAGGTACTAAGGCTGAAAAATACCCTCATCCGGATGGTACTGTTTCCTTCATTATCCCAATTCTGCCAATCATCCTATCGTAGATCCTCATCTGAAATTTTGCTTTCCTCCAAAATCTAAACCCTCATACTTTTCACCTGCAAATGCTTACAAGTTTATTTTTGCTACTCTATATAATACCACTTCTCTCCAAATCAGCTGTTCTATAGCAGTTGTTCTTAATGTCTTTAATATGTATCCTAAAACATATTTATTTACTTGCTTATTCCTACAGCTTCCTTCTTTTGCATGTACTCTTTTTACTAGATCTACGATTTCTGTTGTGCTGTGTGATACAGTTGGCTGTGTTCCCTCTTTCATGATAGATATTTTTCAGATTAGTCTTTTCTTCTTGGAAGCCAAAGCTAAAATCAAATCCACTATGTTGTAGGTCCATGGTCAAATTGAACTCCTACATAAGATCCAACCTGGGGATTGCTTTCTCTAAATATTAAAATGTTAAAATGCAGTAATAGTTATATAACATGTATATGGTTCTGACCATGTAACATATTTTTTCATTCTTTTTGAATAATAACCTATATACTTTATAATTTCCAAAGTGTATTAAGTGATTTTTCCAAGATTATACAGGTAGCATCTGGCAGAATTAGGATTTGAATTGGGGCAGACTGGCTTGAGTATCTACACTTTTAGCTATTTATCTAAGTGACTCTCATTGGAATAATGAATAAATTCAAAAATTAAATTCAAGGTCAGTACCAAATTTTCTTATTACTCCTTTGGTAGCAGCATCCAGGTTAATAGTTTAAAACCTGGGAACCTATCTCCATACTTCCCTAACACGCCATGAACAAAAATGCTATCAGCAAATTCTTCTAACTATATGCCTAAAAATTGTTCTCATCCTTATCTCTTGTGATGCCATTTTAGAAAACAGCATTCTCTTTTAAAATGAAATAGAACTGTGTAGTGGACGGACTTCAACGCCTGGTAGGTGATAGGAATGTACATCCATCTTGGATTTCCTTAAGGACGACAGACTAAGTTGCATTCCTTGAGTTTCAGTTTCTCTCACTGAAAATTTGGGAAATAACATGTCCTTTCTATGGTTGTTTTGAACTTTAAATAACACTATTATTTATGTGGCACCATGTCAGTGTTCAATAATATTATTTCTTTCCCTTCCTTGCAAAGCATATCATGGATTGTTCCTGAATATCCAACATTTGTTCAATTTCACACATCAATGCTCTTTGGTGTATAAAGCGAGAGACCATAGTACATATTTATTAAATTACTACAAAGAAGATTAAATTAAAGGCCAGATCCTTTATTCCAGTGAATTGCAAGGTAAATTCTTTGTAAAGCAACAGTATTTTTTAACAAAAGAAACCTTCTCTCTCGTGTTCTATTTTTTTAAATTACTGAGTAAGCTTTATAGTAGGAGAAAGACAGACATACAAATAATAAATTCTCAGTATTTAAATTAAATTAATGAAAGTAACATTTTCCAATCAAAGCATATGTTTCAAGTAAAATATATGCCTAAATGGGAGGATATGCTTTATAATGTTTTATCAATCTCACATAAATGTTCCATCCTGTTCTACTGAACAGTTTTGATGGTGACCTGTAAATGTCCTAGGAAAGAATTCATGCCTTCCTTTTAGCCTTAGAGTTTCTATTAAAATTAAGCTACTCACATGGACCAATGAATAGTGTTTAATACAAAGCTTCTAAAATGTAAATAATATAGAAATTTTAGAACATAGAACCACATTAAGATTCCACATAGCTAAATTATAGGGTTTTATGAAGTATTAACCTATAGAATTAGATATCCATGTCCTCATAATGTGATTCTTCTCTCCCAAAATTCACAAAATATCTTCGCTATCATCAACGTCTACCATATCAAGAACGTGTTAGTCTGGAGAAAGTAGGATTATTGGAGAAATCGTAGTCTATAAAGTCATCTGAGTCCCATAGAGCTGGCATATCTGAATCCAAAATGTAAAATGGATTCTCAATAGGTCATAGAATAGCTGCTTTACCCTGTCACAGATATGATCCTCAGTTCTGGAATTTGAAAATCTGTATGAGATAAATGCTAGTGTATCTCCTGGAAGCGTGAGTTGAACATTTATAAACTGGTCACCCATGTGTGAGTGCCAACCTCATATCAGGAGGTGACACAACGACTCAGTCCAGCTGTCTCCTGTGCCGTTGCTGTCACTAGGCAGTAAGTAAAGACACTTAGCCTCCGATGCTTCCGTCCATCTGTGGCCACAGACAGGGGCAGAGGAAGGAGTGCAGACACATTCCCAAAAGACTTTAGAAAATTCCTTTTACTCTAACAGGATGTTGATGCGGAGAGGAAGGGGTCTGGATCTTGTGTCATTTTATCATATTGAGCCTCTATTTGGGGCCTTTAGCTGTACACGAAAGTAGCCAATATGCCACTTGGTTCCCCTATTAAGATGCCCAAATCTCCATGATTTATTGGGCCACTGCATCCATTCCCAGAGATGGACATCTCTCAAAAAAAGCCACAAAGAAGGAAAAAGCACATTTTTACAGCTCATGATAATACTATTATAAATCAGCCCTGAGTAGTCTGGCTAAGCTCATTGAGTGACGTCCTACAAACTAAAAGGTGGCAGGTTTGATTGCCAGTCAGAGCACGTGTCTGGGTTGTGGGTTCAATCCCCAGTCAGGACACATGCATGAGGCAACCAATCGGTGTTTCTCTCTCACTTTGATGTTTCTCTCCCCGCCCCCTCTCCCTTGTCCTCTCACTACAAATAAATAAATAAATATTTGAAATAAAGATATTATAAATTATATATTAATTGGTTTATCCTATATCACAACTATTGAATACCATGTATTATAAATTGTATACAACATATATTTGCATTACATATAGAATATATACCATTTATTATACTATTTAGTCTATACAACATATTTCATATTACACATAGGCTATACATTAAAAATTTCATACTAAGCACTTATAAAAACATTTTAATTATTTACTTCTTAGAATAATCTTATAAGTTAGGAGCTATGATTGTCCACATCTTACAAATGAATATTGAGACTAGCTATACAAAGTGTATTATTGTCCTTTCTTCCTCTAAAGAAAGTTTAGATTTAAAAATCTGAGGTAAAGCATATCGAAATGGGAAACACTATTACATCACCTGCAAATGTCTGTGATGTTAGTTGTGGCAGGAACAACTGCTGCTGCCAAGGTGCTTCTGCGACAGGTGCCTGGAGCAGGCATTTAGTTTTACTCCCTGCCAATGCACCTGAATTTTCTGCCACGTGGAGGCACCCTTGCACCATAGGACAAAACTTCCTGGCTTTGACATTGGCTTCAAAGGTTAGGACTGAGGCTTAGACCATAATCTGTAGAATTTGCAGATTGCTCTTGGGCATACCTTAACCAATGATGTTGGTGATCAGAACCTGGTTTTACTGGATTGGTGTCACTCTTTCAACGGTGTTCTAAGTACAGAAACAAGCGAAAGGTCCCACATTCTTTGGATCAGGGAATTCTACCCATCTTCCCCTTCCAGAAAGGCGATAGGTTGTCTAGGCTGAAAGGTGGTAGGTTGTCTACGGAAACAGCGACTTGGGCTGAGCCCTGGGATTGGCGGAACTTGCCGGCAGACTGAAGAGCAGGGAGTCTGGGATGGCTCTCCATGCTAGGATGAAGCAAGCACCCAGGATGAGCAAACAAGGAACCAGCCAGCAGGGCCTGGGCTTACATATACAGAAGCAAACCTAATAAAAGCGGTCAGAAACCATTCGCCTTAGGGAGTTCCATGGGACAGTGGGGCATTAAACCTTGTGAGCATTCTGTGAGGACCAAAACTGCAGGGCTTTTTATGTCGTCTCTCTGGCTACAGATGAGGAGGTAGCAGTTGGAGGAGCTAACCTAGCTGAAACTGAATTAGAACTATGAGTGAAATTTGAGAAAATTATTCAGTTTTCGGTGTTATTTATCACATGACCGACATGCAAGATGTAAAATTAATTTTAAAATATAATTCTTAATATAAACTCATTCTACAGTCATGTACAATTAACACCCAATAATATACAAAGATGCACTCTTATTTCTCATAAAAAGGTTTCCCAGTAAAATTAATGTGAAATACCCAAATGTAATCTGCAAAATACACTAGAATAAGATTCTTCTGTTCCTCATCTTGTCATTTGCCTGTGTGACCTTGAATGGCCTCATTTGCCCCATTGACAAACTTTTTATACTATTCAAAATGTAAATGCACCCCAAGATCTCTAACATCCCTGTATCTTTATCTGTTCATTCAATATCTGTTGTTTCTAAAATCAAGACACATCTAGAAAACATATTTTTAATTGAAGTGAGATTGTCTCCCCTCTAAATGGAAAACAAGGAAGGCTATTGTTCTTAAATGTTTGATATAGTAATTTCTCTTAATTGGGTTTCCTCCTGCTGTAAGAACATGGCTTAACAACTGTGATATTTGATGAAAACTGATGGTTTTTTTAAGTCAAAAATAAATAACTTGGAGTGTTTACTCAGAATTGAAACAGCTGTGTTTTGATGTTTACACCCACAGATGTTAGACATTTCCAGATGGAAACCAGGTTGTCACTCGTCAATTTCCTCGAGAAAAAACTACATAATGGTGGGGAGTTAAAACCCAGTTTCAAAGTTGTTCGCGATGCTAGTCATGAATGTCTACAGTTTGGTTGAAATATACTTGAAATGTAGCTTTGATCTGGTAGTACGTGTTTGGTTTAAACATTCAAAACATTCTGTTCATTTAATTTTACCCCATATCAAATCCTGATGAGAAAGTTCACAACAGTGTTTCAATTCAAGGTTACCATGTTAAAGGATCTTGAATAGTACCTAATTATAATGGCTATGGACTCTTAAAATATTGTCAAATAACATGGTGAGAATTAAAAAAATAAAATAAAGGTATGCTTCTGAGTGATTATATTAACCTCTGACTAGGCTAATATTAAAAAATGATAATAATATTTCATACCTTTTGCACTTTTACTCTATGCCTGATATCATGCTAAATAATTCACATATAAGTCAATTTCATATGTAAACCTTGCAACAATGCTATGAAGTTACTGTTGTTATCCTCATTTTGCAGGCAAATAATTAAGGCTTAGAGAGGTTGATAAAACCATGTGTTATATCCAGAGACCTAATATCGGGCAATAAGTGAAGTGACTCTTTAAACTAGTCTAAGTATCAGGAGTACCAAAGACTGAGAATGTTTTTAAGAAAAAGCTTAAATATCCTACATTCAGAGTTAGCTGCATTCTTTAAGTAAACACCTTTTCAGTAACAATGGACACATATTTGAGGATATTTGAACTCATGGAGAAACTAGTCACCTCACGGTCTAGGCGAACAATGTCCCCTAGAATTGTGGCATTTCCAAGCTGCACGGCTGTATGTGACACCTTCGCATGTAGGAACATCAGGGTAAGGTAGACCTTCACGCTTACCTGAATCACTAAGAGAGAAGGAAAAAAAAAAATCCCTCTTGTGTTAAAGTGGAAGATAATGTAACGGAAGATGAGATAAATGGAAAGGATGATTCAAAGCTGCCTTTCTACTAAGAGCAATGCTCCTCAAAAGTACACTGTATTAAACATGACTTGGCAGCCCACAGACCTCCTTCATGCTGCTCACACAGTGAATGCAAAAGAGAAAGAAGAAAACCCAGAGAAGATAAGGTGACAACGTAAAGACTCTGATAACTTGTGCAAATATAGGGCCAGAAATTAGCATTTCTTATGGGCATCTGTGTGTGTGTGTATGGACTTTGTCTCACACTGTTTATTCCATTGTTTATTCTGATGAAAACACCAACCAACTTCTGAAATGGAGAAGTTAAACATTACCCAAACCAGGACACCCGATTCATTCTTCAAGTTATTAATAGTTACAACTAGTAGGGAAGGTTTGACCTGACAATCTATGACAATGTCAGTGTGAATGCACCCTTTATGTAGATAGCCCTGACTCCCCCAGAATGCAACTAAAATACCATAGAGAGACAATCAGAAAAGATCAATGTAGAGAGAATCCCGAAGATAGTCAGTTTCCTCGTTCCACTCAGTCTGGGTCACCCCTGCACTTTCTGGATATGCGGACTAATAAAATTGATTTTGAACTTGAGCTAGTTTGAATTGACTTTCTGTTATGTATCCGTAGAGAACACTGATTATTACAGAGGACTTAATAAGGCAGTTGGAAACTGTGGTCACAACTCTACGGGCTTTCAAGTAAAATGTGTGTGTGTGTTCATGGTGAGGTTGGGGGCGGGGGCTTTTTTTTACCAGCTCCAAGGCACTGAAAACTGGGAAAAAGATGTGCCTCAGAGAACCAGAGACTATGTGCAAAATATTGGAGCTAAAAAGAAAATCATGGTGAGCTCCAGTAGTTGCAGAAGATTACAGAAAGCTCAGGATAAAGGATCCTGATGCTCACAAGGTAAATTCGTGGCAGGTGGGTGTTCTGCCACTTAGGCCACGTGGCTTGGTGGAGCACATGCCAGTGGTGTCACGCTGTGGTGCTGGCAGATGTCACTTAATTCTACTGACACTTTGAAACTCTTTATTATAGCTACCATCTTAATCCGATTCTATTATAATAATTGTGTAATAGATATTAATCAGTTTGAATAGAGAAATCTGCATATATCTTGAATACGTGTTCATAAATGCGGAACTTTGTGAATTGCTGTTAGAAATACAAATGCATGGATATAAGGGAACCCAGACCTTTAGCCCTAGATCTGAACGGGGATTTGGTCTCATAACCAAATAAGATACAATTATTGGTGACACTGAGCACCACCCTGTCTTGTGTACACTGCTTCCTGGATAAGTAGCCACGAAGTTGGGGCAGATCTCCTTAATCCACATCTTTCACATGGAAGCTAAAATATTGGTAAGGCACATTACCCACACGTGGCATAGCCCTGAAATTGTTCTAATCAATTGCTAAGAAAAGTTAGAGAGTCAACACTTCCAGAAGTCTCTCCAAATTATACGAGGTTTAAAATGTTCTGCAGAGGAGGCAAAGCAGTTCTGAAATTATCCACCACTCTCAAGAGTCACCAACTTGATAATTAAAAACATTTTTTTCTTGGTTCAGTGTTTATTTTAGTATATTTCTGAATATGTGCTGCAGGGTGACACCGCTCTATAATGACGCTGCTCAATATTTGTTGAGCAGGTATTCCAATCTGAACGATTGAGGGAAATACAACATTCTAAGAGTTAAAGGTTGAGAGGTTTTCAGAACTGCAGAAAGTTACGGCTGCCCGTATTGAAGTCACACATGGGATCCTCAGCAGAAACACCGAGCCAGGCTAGTGCAAAAGCAACAGAAGTGTCGAAGCATACAATTATAAACACACATATAGCGTACATTTTTAAATTGTAATGAATATATACAGAGATGTAGATAGTCTCATATATCTTAACAATTCTGCCCTCCTCACATCCATCCGTGCTTGTAGTTGTCAAATGTTTCTTTCTATTTTTTTAGTTCAAATTATGATCACCATTTGTTCGGTTGTCTATTCCTGGTCTCCACCCCTGCATTCTTGCTAATCGTAAACCCACTTTCTACTCTCCAACAAGAGTGATGAAGCTAATACACAAATATAATAGAACTGATGACTGTGACTCTAGCTATCCTTGGAAAAGAAGGTCAAACACTTTACAGCATGTTAGATCACCTGGTCTGTGCACACTCAGCTCCCTACTTTCACTACTTGTACTTCAGCTGTACGTAAGTCCTATTGTGCCTTGATATCAAGACCTTGTGATCCTTAGCCACTTATATTTTTAAATACTTTTGCCTCTATGCTACCCCCTACACACTCTCCGAGCTACCTCTGCTCAGATATAAAAATAACCAGGAGGCTAGTGGCTGCCTTTGAGGTTCTCACTCTCATCGTTCTGATGCTGACACATGAACATCACTTCCATGGCATGTATGGAAACCATGGTGGCACCCATTCCTTTCTCTACCTACCTCTCTAACCTGAAGGCCTCTGGGAAAGAAACTTTATCATGTAGATTCTTCTTTCTAATATTTTGAGAGTTTAGCACACTCTACTACATGCTCAAAAATTATTGAATGCATGAATGAACAAAAATGAACATACTCTGTATGTTTGTACACCTATATTATACATAATTAGATCAGTAGATATCTTTAAAATATAATCTCAAAGTTATCTGTATTGATGTTAACTCTGATACAGCAGTATAAAAACATTCCAAACGATGTGAGAAAAAACATATGTTAAAGCTCTACTGATTTTTTGTTGATATTTTTACTGACAAAATATTACATATGGAAGAATTGCTTAAAACTTCTGTGGTTCAATATATTGACAAGCACATTGGTTATGTTGATAGACATTTCACTTATTACTTTGAAATTAAATGGGAAACATATATAAGAGTTACTATCCTATTGGCTTCCAAATTCTAGGTGCAATTAAATCATATTCTCCTTTCCTGGTTGTAATGCAAATAGCTACCATCTTCCTCATTTCAGAAAAATAAAACTGTGACAGACTGTGAGGAAGTGATGTGGTAGAACATTCCTACCAGTGTCTACAGCACTAGGTTAGCTTTACTGACCCTTAAAATTTGGCTTATATAGTATTTTTATTCATATTTTGTATTGATGTCAAGGGGACATAGAGTAGTCACAAATACTTAGCATAGAAAACTACTAGTGTCCTCTAAAGAGTTTTATTTGTGGTAAACACTCATAATTGCTCTCTCTCCATCCTCGCCAAGAATCTTGGTTAGGGCCCCTGAGTGCCTGGCTACAGGGATGCAGCCCGATTAATCTTAGCTAATCATGGTAAGCCTGCTCTGCTCTACCAGATACTCACATTTATAGTTTCCCTTATAGACATGGGTGGCCAGTTGATAAGTTTTGGCCAATACCACTTAAAGGAAAGTCTTCAGGGTCTAAGGAGGCTTTGGAAGAAGAGCTTTTACTTTCTGAGAGTGGGCATATCATGAGATTCACCAACTTCTGCTGTGTACTTTGCTTCTCCTCTTTGACAATTTAAAGATGTGATAGCAGGAGGACATTACAATGCTCACAGGGTCATGAAATGACAGGACAAAGTGCCAAGTCTCTGACGATTTCTGAGTGGATGCATTGAGACTTTCTGGTACCTGGATTACTGCATGGACCCGATGCATCCAAACTAGAAAGCACCTACTTGCAGACTTCACATGAGTGAAGAGTAGCATAATATGCCATATAAAATATGTCAATTTGGGATATTGTGTTGAGCTACAAGCACTTGAAAAACAGCAAGTGCAGAAAATGTCTTTCTATGGACTCCCCTTATCTACCCAAACACAGATCCTCAGAACAGACTCAGTTGCTATAACTCCTGCTCCAGAAATTTCATCACCCAGGGACAAGGAAATAAGACCAGAAGTCCACACTGCCCCTGGACAAAGTTTGTCACAACCTATTAAGACCCTCACCTTTTCTTCTAGGAGCCCATTTATCTTTCCTAGAAATGACTTACTTTCCCCTATGAGGGATATACCCTAACCCTTTCCTTATTAAGATGATATTTAAACTCAAATTTTAAGCCACCTTGGGGAGTTACTCATTATCCCCTGGGTGTGTCCCATAAATGCAAGGGGGTTACCTGTTAACAAACTTTTTTTAAAATGCATGTTTTTTATTATGGGGATCTCAGCTAAGAACTCAGAAATAGTAGAGGGAAAATTACTTTTCTTTTGTTACAGGAGAAAAGCTTAACTTTCTCTTAATCAGTATTCCTGTGACTTTTAATTAAAGCCTTCCTAGTTGAGGTAATACCCAAATAAAGAAAGCATGAGAAGAAAAAGAACTAGGTGTGGAATCAAAGTTGTAGCTGTTTTGAAGAATGCAGAGGTAACATGATGGTAAACTTTGTCACCTCTTCAAAATATTGAGTTTCCATGAATTAAATGGACATCCAAATTCTGTTGTATGTTTTACCTTCTGCAATTTTTTTTTTCTACAGTGTTGACTTTTTCATTGCTCTTACAAATGGTTTCTTGGAATCTGGAGGAACTAGGAAGCTTTCATATAACAATAACAATATTATTAAAACATATTTTATTTATTTCCCTTTTTATATTTTTAGTTATTTCAGTTATTGACATTGCCAGTCAATTAATTTGGGTGGCATATTGGCATGACACAGTTTGCAAAGACACACTTGACCTAAAAATAATTTCCAAAACCTTTCTTTACATAGATAGGACCTTCTAATTCTCACAAAAGATACATTTTCAGGAAAAAAAGATACAGTCTTTCATACTAGTGGATAAATGACTTATGAATGTGCCCACCAGTCTCCATTTTTAGCCATATTTAATTTGAGTAAATGATTCAATGAAATCTAAGTACTTGTCATGAGGCATAGGGAAGTTTTTGTTTTTAAATGAAGACGGCCTGTCTGTTACCTTTTAAATAGTTTGTAGGTGGCGACTTACTCATAAGGAAAGCAATTCCTGGAGAAAGTGTCCAACTATGTGATAGAGTAACTGCCGTGGCAGGAGCATGAAAGATGGCGGCTACTAACCATTTTGGACAATGATTCAAAAAATTTGAAGAAGGACAGATAACTCCAGAGCATGAATACTCCTTAAAATTGGTTTAAAATGGATGAAACAGTTGCTTCTGCATAATTTCAATGCTTTTTGAAGTAACGTAGTCAAAGGGCCACAGTTCTTCTAGATTAAACCTGTTCTATTGATTTTCTTTTTATCTTCAGTGGAGTGAATGCTACTGAAGTTTCATATGTACAAGCTTGAAATACCTAGTTTTAAGTTATATTTCGGCACTGTGATCTTTGCCCAAGTGTACATTGATCAAGTAATGCTTTTTTTCACTTTTTGATTTGCTTTGTTTTTATCACAAAAGCAGTCTATCAAATGGGCACTACCTAAAAAGTAGACTATATTTTTTTGGTTTGCACCCTCAGTAGTGAACATTTTCATGAATTTAAATAAAGCAAGTAATACACAGAAAAATGTGGACAAACCAGATCTGGCATGGATGAACAAACAGACATATTTCCTGCAGGCCTTTGCATATATGCATTTCTGTAGCTCTAACTCTGGTATTTATTATCCTAAATGCACTTTCTTCAGTAATCATGCACTCCAGGAGTTTCCAGGCATTTTTATGTGTTTGTCTTAAAAAAAGTATGGTTATCATAATAGCTTGTATGTAGTATCCACTCAGTGGAAATTAAATTACTTAACTGAAAATCTCTTAACCTTGGTTCAGAGAGCACGTGTAGTCAAAATGTGCTACCGGTTTCAGAATCTCCCCTCATTCTATGTGCTGGTTCTCTGTATTCCTTTTATCCTCCACATTATCTTGAAGATGATTCTAATTAAGCTCTAAATCTAATGCTCTTCAACTCATCTCAAATCCGTGCAGACGGCTCTGGCTCTGAGGGCAGGTCTCCCATCGTTTAGGCTTTTAGCAGAGCACTCCGACGCGAGAGCTGTTCCGGCAACAGACTTCACCTGCCCCAGGGACTCCGCAGAGCCTGAGCCTGCTCTTGGTCTTCCATCACACCCTGTCTATCACCTAAACTCAGTCCACTGGAACCCTTTCCCAGCCTGCACTGTTTTCTTTATCTGAGGACTTACAAGTATGCAGGTCCTGGGGAAGACGGCCGCTGCTCCATGCATAGATGGGAGTGTGAAGAAGATGACAAATGACCCCATAGTCCCTATTAGGGCTATTTCGTTCCATTAAATAAATGCCTGCTTAAAGAGACTATTTGTCACCAAGGCATAATTTAATCAACCTTATAGAGGGTGAGGAGAAAACTAGGAATTAGAGCAAGTGCTCAAACGTGAATCAATTTTTCCCCATCCAGATGCAAATATGCTTCAAGCTAATTCTGTCTTCGTACCTAATGACCATATGTACTAAAAAATTATTTTCAGTCATTTGTGTCCATTAGCTAAAGCAATTTATGACACTAAGACTTTTATAGTTATAAAATAATAATTTTCATATTTCTAGCTGGATTATTTTAAAGTAACAACAAATTCTTTTTAAAAATGTTCTATTCCAGTAGTGTTTTTGACATTGAAATTCTTAAATAAAAAGCATATAAATAAAACATTTTGATTCACAGATTACCCAAATCTTAATTCAATTTTATTCAGAGTTAATGAGTTTAACTTCTTTATGAGTAAAATAAATTCATTTAATAAAATAGTGACTATATTTCTAGTTAATGGATACATGAAATAGAGAACTAATAATTTAATTCTCATTATTAAAGCATATAAAATCCACATGTAGTCCTAAAGGATATAACTGTCGAACATATCCAAAACTACTCATCAGCAAATCTAAACGGAGCACAACTAAGTGGTACATTTAAAATAACAGGAAATATATGTTCTCTGCAAATAACTATTCATAAACAGAGTATATAAAAAGCTACAATGCACAAGTTTCAGGAACTAGAGTTAATTTTGAGGCTAGAAAGAAAAGAAACATTTTTATATAAAATTAATAGTGTATGCGTTTAAATACATACATGAGTCAGTTACTGAATACATAAGGTCTGTCTACTGGCTGTGTTCATGGAACTATTATGTTAGGTAGTGGTCCAGATCTGCAATCTGAAATATCTTTCTGAAGTCCAGTCCTGTAGTGAAACACCAAACATTGTAGGGCTTCTTTTCTTGTCTTCGATGATGTCAGATTTAATGTTTGTGTGACGTGTTACTACATCTTCAACGGTTTGCATAAATAATCATATTTTAAATGAATTTTTAACAGAATTTAGATAAAGCAATTCCAATTAAAGCTGGGAAAGGAAATTGCAGATGGCCTTAAAAGAAACAACTATGATCACTTGCCTTACAAAGTGAAAATCGATGCAAAGTTCAGTTGGATGCCACTTTCCTAGGTGAGCCTTACCTGCTACTTAGACTAGGCAAGGTGTCTCTCATGTACATTTTCTAAGCATTTTGTACTTGGTCTTTATAGAATACATTGCAAATATAGCTGATTATTTATTTGCTTTTTTTTCCCTTTCACTGGAAACTATGGGCTACAATTTAGAGTAGGAAACAGCCTTCTTCACTTATTGTCCTATTACTAGCAGTTAGCCATGGGACTAGTTTATAGAAGATATGCAACAAATATATTTAAATAAGTAATTATTAATCAAAAATAACGTTTAGCCAACATGCAGTAATAAAACCCCCTCTAAGCCTCCAGGAGGTCCACCAATAAGAGGACTGGAAAGATGTGCTCAGATTAATGTGACTAATGGTTTCACTGAGATATGGGTGATTTTATTGTTACAATGTTGACATTTATCTTTCCTTCCATTGAGCTTCCCTACAAGCATGCTTCAATTTTGAAACAAATAAATTTCAAATGTGTGGCAGTCTTTTAAGGCCAAACAGGATAACAAGCATAGAAGGAAACTACAGTGCTGTGTGAAGAACTTTCATCATCTTACAGGAAGATCTTTAAAAAGAAAATAAGTTTGGGGGGAGGTGTTGAGTGCAAGAGGTAGATGAATTAATAAGTACAAATTGGCAGATACAAAATAGTCAAGTGGATCTAAATTAAATCGTAGGGAATATAATCAGTGATATTGTAATAACTATGTATGGTGTCAAGTGAGTACTAGCCTCATGGAGAAATCACTTTTTAAATTATATAAATGTCTAACCACTATGCTGCATGCCTGAAACAAATATATTAAATGTCAACTGTCATTTAACTTTTTGCCCTTGGTCAGGTACCTCAGTTGGCTAAGAGCGAAGTCCCGATACTTCAAGGTTGCGGGTTTGATCCCAGGTCTGGGCACACCCAGAAAGTACCCAATGAATACATAAGTAAGTGGAATGACAAATCATTTTTTCTCTCTCCCTCCATTCCCACTCTCTCCCTCTCTCTACAAATTAATGAATAAAAAAATTTAAAAATTAATTAAAAGCAGGATAAGTGTTTTTCTCTCTTTACTTACATACATATAAAAATCATGGAGGTAAAGTCACAGATGCAGAGCTAAGCGGATTATTTCAGGAGGTTACATTGTTTGTGAACTATGCTAAATAACAACTCGGCAGAGCAACAAAGCTGGGGTTGATGTGGAATTATTCAAGCTGTAGATACTGCCACCAGACATATCACAGCCATGGTGATGAAAAATGTGGGAAAAGATATAAAATTAATTAGTTTTAAAACTCCCTTTTGAACCTCAGACAAACATTTAAAGTACTGCCAAACAAGCATATGTTTATACATGACTATTTCCAGAATTATAGCTGTCAATAGAGTTGGTAAATAGCATTTTTTATAAAAGTGTATATAATATATAACATATTATTCTGTCCAATGAACAAGGAAGACGTATTTTTTTATATTTTAACCTTTAATTTCAAGGGTATTCAAACTGAGCATTTTCTCTCCCTGTTTAGAGAGCTTTATGTTAATAAAGAGACTTTATCCATAGATTTGTTAGAACAGAGGAAAGGCGGAATAGGCTTTTAAAAAATTAACATGAGCTACATTATAGAAATAAAGAAACAGATTCAAATGGCTATATTAGCTGTCCGATGTAGTAGTTAATAATCATCAGGAGTGAAGCCATCCTAATTCTTCTTTTCTATTTTTACATGATGTAGCTTCTCGAACTCTCTGGAGGAAAAAATGGAAGCAATATAAAAAACAATATCTACATATTTGAAAATTTATTCATATACTTCGTATCCAAACACTAAAATACTGCCTTAACATAGGTTATAGTCTAGTATTTCAAAAGAAGTTGCATTTATATTAAGATTACATGAATAAATTCTAAATAGTAACCACTTTAGAAACATAATCTAGAATGCACATTTGAATCTGAAAGAGCTAGACATGTCTCAGAGTGGTAAATACAGGTTAAATCACATCTCTTCTCTCATGTACAAAATAGAGAAACATAATATTTGATATTTAGGATGCTCTATTTGCTGTTATCATTCAGAGAAAGAATGCTTTCTCAATTAGCTTTGCAGATAGATTATGAAATAGATATTTGTCCTAATATTCTTATTTCTGTTACTCATAGTTTTCCCTCTGATTCTATTCACAAGTTGATATATTATTTTACAAATAAAACTCATTTTTTACTTTTTCCTTAGAATACATTTTTAATGAATGACTCCTCTGTTTATTTAAAATATAGATGGTGAATGTATTTCACAAATATCAGATTTTTCATCACATCCATTTCTTAGAGGAATACATATATGTAAATATATAAAAACATTTATTCATTAAAGGCTTTGCTTGTTGTGGAGGAAGAAACTTTCTTCTACCCTTCTAAGGCTCTTTTGGCTAGTCCAATAATCAAGTGAACGTGAGATAGATTAACAAGAGAAAATGACCAAATATCAGTACATATACACATATGGGAACTCCCACATACAGGAGCAAGCCGGAGACAGCACATCAAGGAGACGTTCAGACAGAAAGGAAAGCTGAGGTTTCCATGACACTCTGAGTTAAACACAATGCAAAGCACCTGGGGGCTTCAGAGAGGCACTCTACCATGATAAGAAGAGCAGATGTTCAGTAATTAGTAGTTTGTCTTCCCATATGCATAGGTCAGAAAAAGATGATCTCTGACACCTCTTATAATGAGCAAAACAAATTCTTCTTGGTAGTTGAGGACCTGGGAGGTGGGGCGGGCAGAAGTTTCTCCTGATCTGATACTGCCATTAGTGCAAAGTGATACATGCCATACAGGTGTGTCTTGCAGTGGCTAGTTTTGAACTCCTACATGCTCATATTTTCAAATCCAAAACTGATATATTCTGTTATCAACTATTAACATAACACCCACAAAATGCCTATTTTACCACAAAAAATAATTGCCTCCTGGTTGAAAATAACTAGGTATTAATTTTTTTTTAATTGTATTATGCTCACCAGCGCAGGTTGACTGAATCTTTTCAGACTAGATTCACTAGGCACAAGGTCATTTTTATGCTCTCCATTAAGTATTTAAAGGTTAATTTTCTGATATCCTTTTACATGTTTTTGTCCTTATAACATAAATGACCCTTTGGACGACAACTCCCTCCATCTACATGTGAAAAGGGCTGAATGTGTCCTTTAGTGAGGTTTAAATTGCTTTTAGTGGGTCAGGTCATCACACTGAATGGTTTCACATTAGTTTATGGGGGTTGCAACTCTGAGAAACATAAAAATGTTTCACTTCAATTCCCCTTTTCAACGGAACTTAGTATTGTGTTTGCACAGTTAAAAAAGTACTATGTGTTTTGCCTCATTTTTCACTGTACATAATAATGTAATAATTCTAAAATTATTTTAGAATTGTAGGTTTTAAATATGACTGATGGTCTAGTAGGGGCATTTTGCCTCTTTCTTTTTAACGTAGCTCAGATCCCTGTAGTAAAAGATGGACTAATAAGAGAAAGGCATGCAAAAGTTTGTTAACATGTTATACCTCGTATACGTGGAGACACCCAAGGGAAAGTTAGTAACTTCTACGTGGGGCTTAGACTTCAGTCTCAAATACCATCTTAACAAGGAAAGGGAAGGCGGGAATGGGCCTCTTAGGTGAAAACAGATATATCCCCCCTTTTCAAAAGTTCATATTTTGCCACCTCACTTTTACAAAAGACCTACATTAGTACCTATTTTAGATAACCAAAATAATTCCCAAGAGGATTTTTATTTTAACGAATAAGAGCAAAAATAGCATTCAGCATTTATTTTGCAGCAAGCCATTATAGAGGCAACCTGTGCCCTGGGCAGCCAAAGTGGCGCCACCAAGCACTTTCCCTGGAAATTACACTCAACATCTCGGCATCAAGCTGACACAGTTTTGAACTGTGTCTTAGAGCATCTGTGTTTTATCTCCATTTATTTTGTACGTCCTTTAGCAACATGTGTCCTAAGGTATCAGAAAAGCCTGAGAGAATTCATAAGGGTTTACCACTTAGTGCAAAAATGGACATGACTAAGCGTTTTGATTGTGGTGAACAAATAAAACTATTGTGCATGCTTTGAAGTATGAGTCTATGAACATCTAAAAAATTTTCCATGTAAGTTAATGGTAACTGCTTCAGCTTGGGAAAAGTTTCGTAGAAAAGATGAATGGGCCCTTAGAAGAAGAAATGGGCTATGAAAGATTATGACAAAGTTTGTCTGGGTATGATGCGAACTTCTAGTCTCCTCTTCTGTAATAAGAGTCAGTCCTCCCCGGGTGATATTGTGACCAAAAACAAACCAACCAACCAAAGGTTAGGCTGTTATAAAAAATATTTGAGAAAAAAGAGGCACCTACTAAAGCAGCAATTTAAATCGTGCACTGGACAGAACTAAGAGTTATAAAGGCAAAACCACAGGTGTAGTTCTCATTTAGGTCCTTTATGCAAATGAGCTATGCTGGCTAGGTCAACAGGCATTGCTAGATTGATTATGCAAGTGAAGGAGGCAAAAAGCTTCAAGTACAGTTCCATTGGGGTCCTCTGTGTGGATAAAGGATGCTGGCTGGTAGAATAGATCAGCTCCTTTCAAGGGGACAGATATAGATGGTCCAGTTGCAATGCAAAGGAGGAAGTATATAGTCCACAGATAGCAGTTGTTGATCCAGGATGTTTATGGCTGAGCTATGAGCTTAGGGACAGATAAGTGACTTCAGAGCAGCTCTGAGAACTGAGCCATGAGACTTGTATGGGCAACCACTTCCTCAGTGGCCTCCTGACTCCACTTTAAGTGACTCTCAGCAATGTGTATTCCATGTGGTTTTCTCCATTATCAGATGAATCTAGTGGGGAGGTGATTTCTGACAACTGGATTCGCTTTGGATCACCTGTCTTTAGGCAGGTAAGGGGAGTTTAAAGACAACCACTCCCTACATTTGCTGTTTTCTCAAGTGATTGTAGCTCAAAACAATCAATATACCTAAGCAGCACATTTTGTGTAGCATGCCCTGAACTCTTACAGTCATACAGAGGTGTCATTTGGGGGTGACATATTCTGCTACCCTTCAATGACCAGACGACTCTTAGATTACTTCCTAGGTGTGGCAGTATCCCACAGAGATGCTTTAGAATCCAATTATGGCAATTCAATTAGAAGCATGCATTAAACAATAATCAAGACAGATTGTCCTGAATAATTTTAAAGTTTAAATATTTGAACTGCTTTCTACTATGCAGACATTGCTCATGTATTTTTACCTCTCTCATAAAGGTTTAGGACTATTTAAGCTAAATGTCTACACTTTGGCTTTAAAATACTGTAAAGTTCCATAGTGAATTCCTTTGGGGAAGTACCGCAGGCCTGGTATAAAAGCACACACCTAGAGGTTCTCAACCTGAGCCTGCTTATATTAAATAACATTTTCTGAAATCTCTCGCTTTATGTGTTGTTTGGATATGGCCTCGAGCACTCTGTTTACTTTCCACTTCCTGCATTTATTGTCAACTCACTTCTCACCTGCTATCACATCCCATTGGGCTTCTGCTATTACAATCATCCTACCTCCAAAATAACCATGACAATCAATGAAGTTTTTATTGTCTCCATAGTTTTGCCTTTCCCAGAATGTCATATAGTTGAAAGAATGTAGTATATTTCTTTTTCACATTGGCTTCTTGCACTTAGTAATATGCATTTAAGATCCCTCCATGTTTTTTTCTCATTGCTTGATAGCTCATTTCTTTTTTGCATTGAATAATATTCCATTAACTGGGTGTACCACATTTATCCATTTGCCTACTCAAGGGCATCTTGGCTGCTTCCACATTTTGGCAGTTTTAAATAAAGCTGCTATAAACATCTGTGTGCAGGTTTTTGTGTACGTACTTTTCGTACTTTGGTGTGTAATTGCTCATTCGCATGCTGAGAATATGTTTAGTTTTGTAAGAAACCACCCAGTTGACTTTCAAAGTGACTGTGCCCATTTTTATTCCCACCATAAAAGTTATTTTTAAAATTCCACAATGTTTGTGTCAAACAGTACCAAATATGTCCTTAAAAAAAGAAAATGTGAAATGCTATGACATGGCAATATAGAAGACAGAGTTGAGAAAGAAAATGGCATTGCCGTAAAGTATGAGTGAAAATGAACACCCATGGCTGAGAAAAAGGTCGTGTATAAAGGTACCAATAAATGTCCAGAGAAGCAGGTAGAAAAGAACATATATCAGCTAAGTTCCAGGAAAATGTTATTTGTATACAGAGTAGAAGGAATTTGTTACAGAACAGGGCCAGGGACACCCAACAACATCCCAACCCCGCACCAGGTTCATTATGCTCACCGCCAATGGAAAGATGTCTCTCAATGCCAGAGACTGGTGAAAAGGAAAGGAATTATTTATTTACAAGTTATACAGGCTTCGAGTAATGACTTAATGTCTCCTTTAAAATACTAAAGTTCTTTGGAATATTCGTTCTCTAGAATACCCACAAATGCACACAATCCTTTCTTCTCCCCACTGCCCAGTCCAGGGTACCGTATCTCAGGGAAAGAAGTAAAAGTCCATGATTTAGGCAGCCCCTTGGTTCCGACACCATCCACTGTGTCACCACCATGATTTCCAGTTAATCCAAAACCATGTGGCACCTTCTCATGGCCCACCAGCAAGAGTCCTTTCACCCCTTTTCTTCCAGGCAAAGTCTCTCCTGCTTCCTAGGCCACGTGGCAAAGGGAGCCACCCAAAGCCATGTGGTCCTCTCTCTCTGTCTCTCAGGCCTAGGTGTCCCTACTCCTCCAAAGCCTCGTGGTCCAGAGAGACTTATGGCTGCCGTGCCTGGGTTTAAATCCCTGCGCCAATCTTCCTCTGCAGCCCCATTTCCGACTCCTCCTTCAATCAGCTACACCTGCCAGAACTTCATATTCTTCCAGCTTTACTGGGCTGCCATGTTAACTATGGGCAGGTGTGGCCCCATGGCATGGAGCCAAGCATCTCCAAGTTCTCACGCAGGTGCTGTGTCCAGGGGGAGTTGCCTCCCAGTTACATCTTGTGTGTCCAAATCACTTCCATCCCCCTGGCTCAAAGCATGGCCACAGCTATTTAACATATCTATGAAACCAGTTAAAGGTTACAGACATGTTAAATGGCCATGCCAGAGGTTAGCTGCAAAGCTGCTGCTATACAAAACAGCTCTGCATGGTCCTGCTCCCTGTGTACCATCGCCCTGCAGTTCAGACTTGTGGGGGTGAGGACATCCTATATATATTTCTGTAATATTTCCTGGACACCTTGAATTCTGGACTCCATTACAAATCCCTATTTGGGCTCACTTCTTGGCTGCACCCTGTAACAAATTTACCCTTTTTTAATTTGAAGATCGGTTTGTTATATACTTGGTCGAAAACTCAAAGAAACAAAAATATTCTTCACATTGCATTTTTTAAAGAAATATAACCCCTTTCCACATTTAACAAAAATGTAACTCCATTTTTGTTTATCCTTTTCCTCACATATATGTTATCATTTTTCCTTTTAAGAGAGACTTTTGGTATTTTATTATTTGTGAGTAAAAGACCCTCTGAAAGTAGTAATAAAAAAGCAATTTCTAAAGAGGGATGGGGCAGACACTGTGGAAGATAATATGTGGAACTGGTGTGCCCAGAACTGAGCTGCAATTATCTCAGAAGCCAGCCTATGTCCCATCCCCTAATTCAGCAGTCCCCAACCTTTTTGGCATCAAGGATGGTTCTGTGGCAGACACTTTTCCACAGACTGGGTGCAGAGGGGATGGTTTTGGGGTGACTCAAGCATATTACATCCAAGTTCACCTCCTGCTGTGCAGCCTGGTCCCTAACAGGATCAGACCAGTACCCGTCCATGGCCTAATCAATGTGGTAATGCAGACATTGAATAACTATCAAAGTTATGTTTGCTACTATCTGAATTGTTGCTCTTTTTTTTCTCAGTAATAATCAACTTTATAAGTTTTATAAAAAGTTTCAAAAGTCTTAGAATTGTACACTGAGCAATATCATTTTATTTCTTTTCATTTTATTTTCAAGAGACTTATAAGATAGTTGCAAAGATGGTACAGAGGGTTCCATATATCCTTTGCAGAACTTCTCCAAATACAAATGTGTTATGTAATGTTAAATTAAAAGCATACCCAGACTTAAGTGAGAAGAGACTTGATTTGAAAAGACTATTGCAATAAGGAGAACATTTTGAATATGAGATATGTAAGTTTCACAAGAGTTATTCAAAAAGGCTTTCGTTTTGTTTTTTAGAGAGAGAGGAGTAAACAAGGCTAGAAAGACCCAGTGGTGGAGAGGCAACATGAACAAATGACACCACTGGGGAGGGGATGGATAATAATTGTGTTCCAAGGCCAACCTGTCCCAGGGGCCCCCTAAGGAAGGGCTGTGACAGATCTGTCTGAGCTGGGAACAAAGTTCAGGGAGCCTTGGAAAGTGAGAAAATCTACACTCACTTTTGGTTAATAAACATTCTGTTCCTACAGATAAATTAGGATCAATTGTTCAACTAATAATTTCTGAGGTGACAAATGGGAATTTGGATGGATGGGGTCTGGCTTTGTCATAGGAAAATAAAAGGGACCTCTGTGGGTCCTAACTCAGCCTGACAAGGAAAGGGGTTCTTTGCAGTGAGCCGTTCTCCAGAACACCATGGCTGTTTTCCAGAATCACAGGGCTTGGGTCAAGTTCAATGTCACCAATGGAGAAGTTAAATAAATAATAAATAGATAGATAGATAAATAGCTAAATAAATGCATAAATGTTAGCACATAATTCTCAACATGAATTTTAAATTTATGATACAGTTAGGCACTTTATTATGGTTGAATTATTATTTTATTCAAATAAGCGTTGAGGGAATAGCAAAGTACTAATATAATATGACATCATGGAATCATCTTTATTTCCTATAAATATTAAGTCAAATTCCCAAACCAACATTTTGTTGATGACTCTAATAAATATCAGAAAGTCCTTTCTTCATTGTTTAGATGGATTGCTGTTATCCTAAATAGCAAAATGTCTTTTTGAGTTTTTATCTCTAGTTTGATTAGTTTAATTCAGCATTCAGCACCCCTTAAGAGAGCAAAAATATTATTTATCTTTATTGATTTATACTCACCATGGACATTTTTCATTCTACAAATGCTCAATGACACAGAATTTAATTAAATACAAGCACTTAATATATTGCCATTGAAAGAACACCCATTCCCTCTAGCTAGCTTTCTTGGGAGGGTTAGCATGAAAACTTTTCTGAAGTATGCTAGGTAATTGAGCCTGATTAATGTGACCACTTAACGAATGATAAATTGGCATATCTGTCATTTCACATAAGGAAAATCAACTTTCTAACGAGAACTCTGTCCTGCAAAATGTAAAAACATGATTGGCAAGTATTGGCAAGTTGGTGTCACACAGAAAGAAAAAGAGTAAATATGTTGTCTCTCAAGTCTCAACCATGCAATTGTTTCCTATGTCAAATATAGTATAAAATGGACAGCATGGTTTAAGGGAAGAAAACATGGTATGTTTAATTCATTTTTTTCCTCTCAAAAGCAAATACGGTTAAAATATCTGAAGCTTCTTTCTTCTCTTTCATCTATGAGTAAGTTGTACACAAGTTTATAAAAATATTTTTCATCTCCACATTTCATAAATTCAAACCCGATATGTTACAGATTGGACATTTATAGGATTTTCAAATATAAAAATAATAAGAAAATAAAATAAGGGGGATAGGATGCCCAGAAGTCAGGGAGAATCTCTGTTAATGTAGGCTGTTCAGGAACAGACATTTAACAGGAACTGAAGGGATATTTAGTGTATCTGTGTTACCTGCGAGCAGGGCAGCTCCCAGGTTTGGGGGCCTTCATGTTTCTACAATTATGAAAGGTCTTTCTATGAAATGATGTGTCACAGAATTTTACACCTGTAACCTATGTAATTTTATTAACTAATGTCACCTCAATAAATTCAATAAACAATAAAATAAAATAAAAAGTATGTTATTATTTACACCCATATTGCAGGTTAAAAGCATGCTTTTTGTATCCTCAGGTGGCATGGTGGAAAGGAATGGACTTTATTTAGGCCTGGACTCAGATGATGTAATTTTGAGATCCGGACCTATTCTTCAAACTCTCTGAACTGAGTCATATCATCCAACACATGGATGTCTTATTTTGTTTGTAAAAAAAAAAAAGAAAGAAAGAAAAAGGCAATGCGGCCATTGCTCCTACTTATTCTGGTGAAGAGGTTCTGATGCTCAAAACAGATATTGTTTTTGAGAGAGTTTTGTAATCAAAACAATCATAAACAAAAGAGAGATTTCCCTCCTCTCACTTTTCTTTAAAAATGAAATATATGTTAAAAAGTTAGTAAAAAATTAAACATTTATTTAGCTAAAGAAAGGAAATAACAACTAATGTGTTGTCAGGAAGAAAGGAAATATGACACATGTCAAAATCCGGAGACGTAACACGCTGGATTTATGTTTTCAATTTTATAAATAGATAATTGATTTTATGGAAAATTTTACCAGGTTTTGTTCATATCATCTCCCTAGTCAAAGCAACGGTGAGTGCAGAGACCCTGAGATGAGGGCTCACTCTGAATGGTAGAACAAGAAGAAAAGGTTAAACACTCCATGTTGAAGGCCAGGGAATGCGTTGTGGAAGATGAGGTGAGAGGTGCAGAGGTCCCATGGGGCCTTGCAGGCCACCCCAGAAGACTTGTTTTCACCTTAGTGAAATGTGAAGCCAGGAGACAATTTTGAGCCAAGGCTACTCATACACTTTCACATTTTTATAGCTAATTTTGTATTGTATTTTCTTAATTACCATTTATCCCCTTATACTCTCAACCACCTTCCCCTACCACCTCTTGTCTGCGTCCCTGAGGCCTTCTTTTTCCTTTTTGCTAAAACCCTCCACCTGAAACCACCCCCCTGCCCCAGCCCAGAGCTGTTAGGCTGTCTCAACTTTGCTTGTTAGTTCAGTTTGTTCTTAGATTCCACATATGAGTGAAATCATATAGTATTTGTCTTTCTCTGACTGGCTTGTTTCACATAGCATAATGCTCTCCAGATCCATCCATGCTGTTGCAAATGGTAAAATTGTTTTGTTTTTACAGTCCAGTAGTACTCCATTGCATAAATGCACCATAATTGTTGGTGCATTTAAACAATGGGCCCTTAAGCTGCTTCCAAATCCTGGCTATTGTAAATAACACCGCAATGAACATAGGGGTGCATATATTCTTTCAAATTAGTGTTTCTAGTTTCTTTGGATAAATTCCCAATGACTATCATCAATAAATCAACAAACAAGTGCTGGCGAAGAGGTGGACAAAGTGGAACACTCCTGCACTGTTGGTTAGCATGCAGGTGGGTGCAGCCGCTGTGATAAACAGTGCGGATTTTCCTCAAAAATTGAAAAAATGGATCTTCCTTTTGACCTAGCAATTACATTTCTGGCAATTTATCCAAAGTAACTTAATGTGTTAATATTTCTAGTTGCTTTGTTGAAAAGGACTGTAAAGGGTATGAGTGGAATGAGAAGATCAGTCTAAAAGTAAAGGTAAATGTGTAACTGCAGCACAAAAACATATTATAAACATTTGGACAAGTCATTTTGGGAACATATTATAGAGACTCTCTTAAATATAACACCAAATGAAAACTTTTTACCAACTGAAAATTGTATCTAGTCTTCATCCCTCTCACTATTTTATGAAATTAATATCTATACTATTGCTAACTTGACACCTTGAATACCCTACACCCTACAGTGATAATGGAAAACATAACACTATTTCAATATCTTTGCAGAAATTTAGGGCCAACTTATCAAAAATGTAATAGTTTTGGAATTTCTTACAGAAAAACAAAATAGCTTGATACAATAAAATTAACATTTGGTATGGAAGTAAAGAAGGGAACAACCAATTTATTGACTATAAAATTAGTGAATTTAAATTTAAAAAAGCAAAAATATATATTTTTATGCAGTTACCCTTAAGTTTTTAGAACATTTTTCCCATCACTGGAATTATTTGTCCGCTTCAACCTGTAGACTGCAAAACCCTGAAGCAGAGAACCAAGTTCGTTCCACTATGTATTCTTAGCTTTTAGCATAGTTACTGACATATAACAAGATGTTTAACAAATATTTCAAATAAAGGAAGGAAGAAGTAATTTAGACAGACATTCAGTCTATCACTTATCAGAAAAATGGAGGGAATGGATCTGCTGTGAGGTAGACTAGCATCAATCTCTCAGAAAACTGACTAATTTCTCAAATTTTTTACCCTTTTCTCTTGCTGGCAGTATCTCTAGAGAAATGAGACTTTTAAGCAGAAAGGGTAACATATGAATCTTTTCCTACCTCTTAACACTCAAAAAGTCAACTTTACAATAACTGCTTTATTCCAAGGAGGTCTTCAAGCAAGTAGTTGATGCCAAAATCAGTCTGGTAAACTGAATAGTTCATTTAATAACACCCTCCAGAGACTGTGCTAATAAGAGATTCCACTGGGAGACAAAAACCGAAAGCATTTTAAGTTTCTTTACTATTCTGCTGAGACATTCCAGGTAATAATGAGTTCAAGCATTGGCTTTAGATTTAGATGGACCTCTACTTGCATCCTGGTTCTGCCACTGACAACTTAGGTTTAAGTACTCTGGGAGGAGGAAAACCAATCAGTCAGCCAAAGTTTATCTCATATATAGTAGGTTACCTAGGCACTAGAAACTTTGAAGGATTAGAACATATTTTTGTATTTTTCTTTCCTTGGTAATCTTAAAATGAATAATTTTAAATATGACATTTAAGAAGCACAATATAGGTTCTTTTGAATTGGTGTTTGGGATTGTTAGGGTAGAATGCCAGCAGTGGAATAGCCAGTCAAAAGGCAGTTCCATTTTTAGTTTTCTGAGGAAATTCCATAAATGCCTATCAGTAAATGAGTGGATAAAAAAAAAAAAACTGTGGTGCATTTACACAATGGAATATTACACAACAGAAAGAAAGAAGGAACTCCTACCCTTTGGGACAGCATGGATGGAACTGGAGAGCATCATGCTAAGTGAAATAAGCCAGACAGTGAGAGAAAAATACCATATAACCTCACCTATAAGTGGAACCTAATCAACAAAAGAAGCAAGCAGCAACATGGAACCAGAGAGACTGAAATAATGAACAAACCGACAGCAACCAGAGGGGAGGGAAGAGGGGGATAATGGAGAAAAACAGGGGAAGGGTCATCAAGGAACATGTGTAAAGGACCCATGGACAAAGCCAAAGGGGGTAGGTTCAAGGGTGGGAGGCGGGGATGAGTTGGGTGGGGTGACTTGGTGGGGGGAAATGGAGACAACTGTACTTGAACAACAATTTGAAAAATTATAAAAATAAATGGTAAAATAAGCTCAAAAAAACCCCAAAAAATACAATATAGGGACCTTTTCTACTATGACCCTTATATAGTTACCTCTTCCCTCAACTACTGTTTACACGAATAATTATATAGCAATCAAATATCAGTATTCTTTATCATCTATGCATTTTGATTATTTGAGCTTTTCAAAGAGCCTTTCTAACTTCATAGCAAGTGTATTTTTAATGTACGCATGAGTCAGACCAATGCATTATCATAAAGGCAGCTTTTAATATATTTGTTGTATTGACTCATCACTATAGGACATCTTCACAGTGGTGTCCCAGTAATAATTTATTAGAATGCTCCATCATAGTATCGAAACAGAATAGAAATTGGCCAAAGTTTGGCTTGGGCATTTACAATATTAAAAATTATACATTATACATGGAGCTTGTCCCCATTTTTAGAAATGAAAATATTTATTTATGTCATATATCTAAATATTTTATCAGCCATGGACAGTAAGTTAAGTGGTGTTTAAAATGAATACCACTTAATATTATATTTTTCTCTGTATATACAAAATGACCAAAACTGCATATATTTCACCAACCTGAAGTGATAATATAAAAGAAAACAATACATTATCATGAGACTAATTATGTTTTGTAATTATGCGCACTGAATTTGTATGAATACTATTATTTTTTCTCAGAAGTCATGGTATTGCACTTAGGTTTTTCTGATAAACTAGAGTTTCATTTTCCCTATAGTTACTAAATTAAATATTCAGAAATTAATAAAGCACTTACATAATGGATATCCTGAATATTTTTTGATTGGGTAAGAAAAGAATCAGATGCGACTGATAGAAATGGTGTTTGAGATCCAATGTTCTTTCCAAGGAGTCAAGATGATTTTATCAATGATAGAAGTCTCAAGATCGCAATCCTGATGTCAATGAAATCAAGGTCTTCTAATAGTCTGCCGACTGTACTCCTAAAATCAATTTGTTATTATTTAATGTAGTTATGCCCTTGTGAATAAACTTGCGGTCAATAAGATTTATGCAGAAATGACATGCTCAACTTTCATGAGATCCTCAATTTCAAACCAAGCCGCTTGTATAAATATGGCAAGAATC
Organism: Micronycteris hirsuta; assembly: GCA_004026765.1. Lineage (NCBI taxonomy): Eukaryota > Metazoa > Chordata > Mammalia > Chiroptera > Phyllostomidae > Micronycteris > Micronycteris hirsuta. The sequence goes on from PVJI01005880.1 coordinate 70,759, forward strand.
AACATCTTTGCAATATCGCCTCCCTATTTATGAAGACAGTATCTATTTCTATATAATTTTTTGTCTTTCAAAATAAATTTTCCCATAAATTATTAAATTTTATTTCTAAATATATGTATCATTATATGCATTTTACTATATTTTCTAATAACTTGCTGTCAACACTCAAAAATCATTTTTAAGATCATATATACAGCCAACTTAATTGTCATTAATTCTATCAATTCAGTATAGGTATTATTTTGGATTATCTGTAAACAATATTACAAAATCTGGACTCAATGCTAATTTTTTTTGCATTTTTCTTATGTAATCTTTATAACTTAACCATATTTTGATTTACCACTGGACCAGCTGGAATATTCATTTAGAAATTAAGGTGCTGGAAATAGAAATCATGAAGAGTGTCATTTATAGACAATGGCAAGTTCTAGAGTATGACCAAAGACATCATTAGAGAGTGAAGTACATTGAGGAATAAGAATACTCTTATCATAGTCAAAGAAGCAAGATGGCTGCTTATTGAAGAAATCTAGAAAGAAACTTAAGACACATAATATTGTTAGGCTTATGATGGAGAGAATATCTATAAGCCAGAAGCTACATTCTGCAAGGACTAAAAAGGAATGACTTTGGGGATAATATATTTACTTTGCCAGGAATAATAGAAAGTAAAATATTCTAACATTATAAAGCTCAAAACTGAAGTGTTTAGGGAGCAGAGAAGTTGAATATATTTGAATCAATAAATATTCAGATTAACCAGTTTTTCAGTTCTCTATTCAAAAATGTGCCCTCAAAATCTGTTAAATCATCTCAAATTTATTTATTTAAATTCTGAGAATTGTTCTATAGAGAACTATGAATTTATAGATGTATTTGTCTATGCTTAAATCCTGTGAGAATTCTTCTATATTGATTCTTATCTTCTACATTTCTTTTTAATGTTGAATCTGTGAAGTAGAATTTTATGGATTATTTTCAGTGACCAAGTTAAGACCTTTTCTTCTTCAGATTTCATTGTTAAAATCTTAAGTTCAAGGATAAATATTTTTTAGTATCTCTCAAATATAGATTTTCCTTACAAAATTCTATGCACTAATAAAAATGTTTTAAGAGAATATGACCTTTGCCTATTTCTCCTTTATCATTTCTTAGAGCCCCTTTAATTTGTTCAGAATTCACCCTTTACTTATCTTAGGGTTCACGTGGAGAATGGCAAGGAACACCTTCCATACATCGCCTTTAATTTGAATTTTACAGCAGTGACCTAATGGGTATTGTGATTCTGTATCTTTTTGTTGTTGTTGTTGCTCTTGCTAAGGAATAATCTTCCTGAGATGTTTGTTACTTCATGAATATAAATGACAGAAAGAAAAGTAACAGTTTCAACATTTCAGTTTATTTAAACTCCAATTTCATTCTTCCTCCATCTCTGTTGTTCCCCATTTTGCCTGATTTCTCATGTGCCCTTTCAGAAGTCTTAAAAAATCCTTACACACATTGAATGCCTCAAATGTGTGAAAGAAAAGTATAAGTTTTAACTCTGTTCTCACTTTAGAGACATAAAGTCTAAGGCCACTGCTTTTCTGGCTGAAGAAATGTCACCTGAGACCCATAAAACTTGACACTAATAGATCGTGAAATTTAAATGTAAAACCTTATGACTTTCATATGCCTCTCTTTGAATGTCTTTTTTTCCTCTCCTCCATTTACTACCTTATCATTTCGTAAAGTCTATTAAAGATCTTTTCTCATGTGGCGTGACATTGGAAAAGAACGATTTTCAAGAATAAAAAGTCCTAACATAGCAATAATGACTTTGTCATAAGAAGCACGATAAAACACATCTTAACATTTATGTAATGCTGATTCTTCTAAAAATATCATGTACATTTTCTATTTAATGGTAATCAGTGACATGGAAAGAATTAACATTTCATATTTCAATGTGTTCAAATTTTTAGCTCACTTTTACATTGTGTCAGCAGATCTTTTTCAAAGATATTTCAAAATATTAACCACTTTTGTCATTTTAAAGCTGGAACATATTTAGAATTACTTTTATATACATGTTGCCTGCATTGAAAAATGAACATTAGTGATCTTAATATCACTAGAGTAATGCCGAATAAAAAAATCACAGTTATATTTAACTTATATTTTTATGGTAAATTACACCAGAGCTTCAAATACTGATGTTGAAAATGTTTAACATCCTGTTAAAAATGATGTGGTCCTTGCCCATGCAGCTCAGTTGACTGGAGTTTTCTCCTGTAACCAAAAGATTCTGATTCGATTCCCAGTCATGGCTCATGCCTGGGTTGCAAGTTCCATCCTCAGTCTGGGTGCCTATGATCTCCCGTGCTGGCACAAGGGGGAGGAGACCACACGATGTTCTTCTCTCTCATTGATGTTTCTCCCCCTTCCTCCCTCTCTGGAAGCAATTAAAAAATGTTGTTGTATGAGGATTAAAAGAAAATGATGTAGTGACATTTAAAGGACTTACTGCATTGCCCTGGCTGGTGTGCCTCAGTGGACTGAGTGCCAGCCTGAAAACTGAAAGGTTACCGGTTTGATTCCCAGTCAGGGCACATGCCTGGGTTGTGGGCCAGGTCCCCATTTGGGGGTGTGAGAGAAGCAACTGATCAGTGAATCTCTTACACATTGATTTTCTTTCCCTTTTTTCTCCCTCCCTTCCCACCTCTCTAAAAATGAGTAAATAAAATCTTAAAAAAAAATAAAATACTGCATGAACAGTAGAGCTATATTAAATATTTTTGCTAACTGTGGTTGATATATTTGAGAAGGCTGATTCTTTGTTTCAAAGCATAAAATCTGTGCAACTCGGAGTTATTCTAAAGACAGTCTTTTATTCTATTAAAATAATCTATATATTTTGAGTGTATTATTCTTTATTTCAGTCCTTATCTTTTCCTACTTTAAAACATTTGTTCTGTGCTTTAATAAAATGCAATCTGGCACTCTATAACCAACGCATTAATGACTGAATGAAATCATTTTAAAGTTAGTATAACATTTTAAATATTATTTATTGACTTTTTTGTACCTGATATTTCCATTCACAATAAAATTCTTCAGTGTGCTGACACACAAACATTTTGTTAACTTCTGATGAATCCTTCTTTAAAGACTTTATAAAGTAAACATTAAGTTTTCCTATTATAAGTGATCATCCATTAGTGGCAAATATAAGAATTCCCCCATACAGGATTTTTCAGGATTGCTTCTTTATTAAAAATAAATCTAAGATTGGAAGACCTGCTGTTGCCCAGGAGAATCCACCTATTACCACTATTATGAAGGACTATACTTTCAGGGATAATTTCTATAGTTCGTTACCCGTATTATGAAACTGCCAAATCTAAAATGTTTCAACAATAAACTTGAATATTCTTTAAAATTACTAATATGCATTTGCAATATGTTGAAATAACATAACATTATATGATCTTTTACATAAATGCAAATAGTGCTTGACAAAATTCAGCACTCTTTCATGATAAAAACTCTGAAAACACTGTAGGTGGAAGGAAACCTCAAAACAATATAGGCCATATATAACAAACCCACGATTCACATCATACTTAATGTTGAAGAGCTGAATGCAATTCTTCTAAATTCAGAAACCAGAAAAGGGTACCCATTCCATCACTTCTACATGACACAGTACTGGGAGTTCTACCTAGAGCAATGAAGCAAGAAAAAAAATTAGAGGCATCCAAATCAGAAAGAAAAAAGTTTGTAAATGACATGATCTTGCATAAAGAATTTATTCAATAATGATAGAACTGATAAACAAATTAAATGAAGTTGTGGTGTACAAAATCAACATAAAAATCAATTACATTTCTATACACTAACAACGAACTATCCAAGATAGTTGAAAGATAAAATTATGCCATCTACAATAGCATCAGAAACAATAAAATACTTACATCTTTTCATATGTCTGTTGCCCATCTGTATGTCCTTTTTGACATATGAAAATATGCTTGATATTGCTAATTATCAGAGATATTCAAATTAAAACCACAATGAGATATCACCTCATACTGGTTAGAATGCCTATCATCAATAAAACAACAAACAGCAAGTGCTGGAGAGGATGTGGAGAAAGGGAAACCCTCCTGCACTGTTGGTGGGAAGGCAGACTGGTGCAAGCACTGTGGAAAGCAGTACGGAGATACCTCAAAAGATTAAAAATGGATCTGCCCTTTGACCCAGAAATTCCACTTCTTGGAATTTATCCAAAGAAACCTGAAACACTAATTCAATAGAACATAAACACCCCTATGTCTATTATAGCATTATTTACAATTGCCAAGATACAGAAGTAGCCTAAGTGTCCATTAATAGATGAGTGGATAAAACAACTATGGGGCATTTACACAATGGAATACTACTGGGCCATTACAAAGAAGAAAACTTTAGCCTTTGCGACAGCATGGATGGACCTGGAGAATATTATGCTAAGTGAAGTAAGACAGTTAGAGAAAGACAAATGCTATATAATTTCACTCATATGTGAAATATGAGGAACACATTGAATTAACAAGCAAAGTAGAGACAGACTCATAAACAGTGAGCAGGCAGATAGCTTGGGGGCTTGGGGTGAAGGAATTGAACAAAAAGAAAAAGGACTCTCAGACATGAACAACAGTGTGATAGTTGCTGAGGATTATAAGGTGGACAGATAGTAATGAAAAAATACAATAAAAATAAATAAATTTAAGAAAAGAAAAGAAAAAATAACTAAAATACTTAAGAATAAATTTAACCAAAGAAATAAAATATCTGTGCACTGAAGATTACTAACATTGATGGAAAAACTAAAGAACATACAAATACACTGAAAGATATCTATTGATTGACTGGATTAATTAGTATCATTAAAATGGCCTACAGATATAATATAAACCTAATTGAATTATCAATGGCATTTTTATAATTTTTCCTAAAATTCTTATGAAATGATAAAAGATTTTGAATAGCCAAAGCAATTTTTTGAAAAAAGAACTTTTTGAAGGCATCACACACATTTTCTATTTTCAAACTATACTACAAAGATGCAGTAATTAAAACAGACTGATACTGAGATTAACAACAGAAACAAAGACTGATAGGATAGAATAGAGAGCCCAGAAATAAATCCATGTATATATGGTCAACATTTGACAAATGGAGTCAATAACACAGAAAAGGGAAAGAATAGTTGCTTCAGTAAGTGGTGTTGGAAAAACTGGAAAACAACATGCAGAAGAATGAAATTAGACCCCACCTTACACGAGTCATAAAAATTAACTAGTAATGGATTAAAGAGTAAATCTAAGAAATTTTAAAACTTCAGGAAGAAACCATGAAAACAGTCCATACATTGGTCTTGACAAATTTTTTTGATATGGCATCAAAAGCATAAGAAATACGAGCAATAATAGTGTAACCACATCAGATTTAAACACCTCTAAAGTTTGAATGTTTTTGTTCTTATGTTTAACTATTTAATATATTTCTTGATCCAATTTGCTAATTAAGTTGAGGATTTTAGTGTCTATGTTCATCAGGGGTATTAGCCTATAATTCTCTTTCTTTGTAGTGATCTGGTTTTGGAATTAGGGTAACACTGGCCTCCTGAAATGAGCTTGGGAGCCTCCCAAACTCTTGGATTTTTTGTAATTGTTTGAGAAAAATCAGTGTTCTTTGAGTATTTGGTAAATTTTACCTACAAAGCCATCTGGTTCAGGAATCTTCTTTCTTAGGAGTTTTTAAATCACTGCTTCAATTTAACTAGTTATAACCTATCTGCCCAGGTTCTCTGGTTCTTCCTGATTCAGTTTTTGAAGACTGTATGTTTCTATGAATTTATACATTTCATCCAGATTGTCCAATTTGTTGGCATATAAGGATGGGGGGCACTTAAACAGACAAACCTGGATTACTTTCTGGAGGGTGGGTCCCTTGCAGCACAGGTTTCTGCCTCTAGCTGGGTGTGCTAGGAACCCATCTAGATCAGTGCACCAGCTGGCATTTTGTGAGAGGCTGCTTTTGGCTTCAGTGAATTTTTTTGGAGTCTCTTTGAACTAGTTTGCCCATTTCATGATGGGAGATTTACGAGCAGACCTGTCCACATTATGCTGAGTGTTCATCAGTTTTTGAGCAAAAATAGCATGACCCCCCATGCCCCTCCTTCCCTATTCATCCGGTCTCACCCTTTGACTTTTTTTTGTTTGTTTGTTTGTTTCCCCAGATGAAAAAAAGTACTAAAAGAAAAACATTTTGCAAATGTGTAAGGGGTGAATCAAAAAACAGCAGAATCACTAAAAGGCATCAAAACTGACAAGTTCAAAAACTGAATAATGGGAAAATGTCTCAATGGTGCATTGCATCAAATGGAGAGTACATTGAAAGTGACTGAAGTTTAAACATGTAATAAATACATATTTTTAAAGATTTTATTTATTTATTTATTTATTTATTTTTTAGAGAGAGGGGAAGGGAGGGAGAAAGAGAGGGAGAGAAACAGTAATGTATGGTTGCTCCTCACATGTCCCTCACTGAGGACCTGACCCGCAACCCAGGCATGTGCTCTGACTGGGAATCGAACCGGGACCCCCTGGTTCCCAGCCCGTGCTCAGTCCACCGAGCTACACCAGCCAGGGCTATAAATACATATTTTTAATGAATACATTCCTTTTTAGGGTTCTCCCCTGATGTAATATTCACTGTAATATTACCCTGATGAGTCAGGTTAAACATTTGACAATCTTTTCAAAGAAGCTGCTCTTAGTTTTATGGATTTTTTTTGTATTATTTTTTGGACTGCATTTCATTTGTTTCTGCTCTGATCATTATTCCCCTTTTTCTACTCACTTTTGGATTTGGTTGTTCTTTTGTTTCAGTTCCTTTAAGTGCAAAGTTAGATTATTTATTTGAGATTTTTTTGTTTCTTAAGGTAAACTTGTAATGCTACGAATTTCCCTCTTAAGACCGCTTTTGCTGTGCCCCCCACATTTGGGGTTGTTGTGCTCCATACCGCTTTCCACAGTGGCTGCCCCAGTCTGCATTCCCACGAACAGTACACAAGGGTTCCCTTTTCTGCGCATCCTTCCCAGCACTTGTTATTTGGTGATTTGTTGATGATAGAACATTTTAAATATTTAAGGAGTTATCTATTAAATGGTTGATTGATGGGTAATCTCTCTAAATAAGCATATATATGTACATATTTCAAATATTTTGTTTCATAAATGCACAATCTTTTAAAAAGTTTTGAAGATGCTGAGTTTAGTTTTGACAAGATACTTTCATTTATACTTACTGTATTAAAAATAAAACTAAAATTTATTTAAAATATTAACAAAAATAAAATGTAAAAACATAAACATATATTTTAGAAAAATAACTACATTAAAATTACATTTTTAAATATTTTATTTACTTATTTATTTTTAGACAGAGGGGAAGAGAGGGAGAAAGAGAGGGAGAGCAACATCAATGTGTGGTTGCCTTTCATGGGCCTCATACTGGGGACCTGGCCTGCAACCCAGGCATGTGCCCTGACTGGGAATCGAACCAGTGACACTTTGGTTCACAGCCCGCGCTCAATCCACTGAGCTATACCAGCCAGGGCTAAACTTACATTTTATAAAACAAAATTAAGTGTGATGCTTCCCTACATGTTTGCAGATTTGTAAAAATATCTGACCTTTTTTAAATGTCAGCTAGATTTAAAAGGGAGAAATGTTATAATAATTTTCAGCTAATTGGTGGTATTCTTCTTTGCTGCTTTCACCAAAATGTGACACATGGTAGTTTCTTAAAGTTTAGTTATAATGTGAAATCTAAGAATATAGCAACAAATTTTTGTATTTTTCCACAATAAAATGCATTGACCTAATTTGTACTTTCAAAAGATATTTGCCCATACATGCTTTTATATCTTCATGTATCGGTCATTTGGAATATATTGTTTCACTGAGTTATGGAGATGCTGTAAAAGTTGACACATTTAATCATTTAATATAGAAACACTGCCAATCTCATCAGAAGATTCTTAAGTATTACAAATTTGTCAAAGTTATAGTGACAGATACAAGCTATATAGAAATATGTTCTTTCTCCAAGATTGGATTTTATAATTGGCAGCAAATATTGTCAGCTTTACTTTGTTCTTCTTCAAAACACTGCCCAACATCCAAGCATGACAGCTATAGTTTGTCACTCATTCTTTTAAGTAAAACTGGTATTCTGTGAAAAAAGCTGCTACTTAAATTTGTTACTCAAACAAAAAAAAAATGTTTTTACAGGAAACAGCTATTATAACACTATGGATACTTCTTGTTTTGTTACACAGACTATTTTTGTAATTTACTCCAGAATCAAGATGTAAGAAAATTAATCATTTCACCCTTTCATCGAGTATATAGGATACTAGAGTGAACCTGGATCCTCCTTAACCCCCACCAGCAAATTCATGACAGTGAAGAATATAAATGAGTAATCCAACATGGAAAGACTGCCTTTATTAATGTCAAGGATGGAAGCAGTTTTATCAATTCTGGATTTCACAACGTTGTAAGAATTAATAGGGTGAAAAAAGACTAATAGTGCCTTACTGTTAGTGTGAAAGTTATCCTGACCTTGTGGACCCCTGAAAGTGTCTCAGGGAGCTCCAGGGTTGTTTGAGCCATATTAGGGGACCTGATGACTCACTAATTATTTCTCTGTGTGTGTGTGTGAAAGAAAACTTTAATATTGTTATGTAGCATTGTTTGAGAACAAAGCCTTTGAAGAAATATAAACTCTAATTTGAATGTTCTCAAATTAAACTATGTGACTTAAAGAAATAAAAAATAGTTTTCTCATGGAAGAGAAAGCTCAAGGGTGTATGTAATTTTTTTTAATTATGTAAATAAACATATATAATGCTATCTCAAGAAGTGAAAGCTATGTAATAATGGTACTCATATAATCTTTATAACTAGAAAGTTGTGTTTCAGCAGTGAAAAATAAAAGTAAAAATCTTTGTCTTCCAGGACCTTATAGTGTATTATTAGTTCCTTAGACCTGCTGGAACAAAGTGCCATAATTTGGGTGGGTTAAATCAACAGAAATATATTCTTTCACAATTCTGAAGGAAAGAAATATGAAAACAAATGTTGGCAGGGTTGATTTATTTTGGGGGTTTCAGAGGTGTCCTGTGTTCTGCTCCTTTTCCCTTGCTTCCAGTGGTTCTTTGTAGTTTTTGGCAATGCCCTTGCCTACGGTAGCATAAGTCCAATCTCAGTCTTCTTCTTCACATGAAATTCCACCTGTGTCTTTTCTCCTCTTTGTATAAGGATATTGGAATATTGATCCAACCTACTCCAGTGTACCCTAAACTTGACTTAATTAATAGCATCCATAATGATGCTATTTCTAAATAAGTTCACACTCTAATATTCCAGGAGGGATATACAGTTTAGGGGACGCTATGCAACCCACAAAAACTCTGTTGTGGATGTAAAGAAACAATACACAAAGTATGTGAAATATATAGTATATTAGATAATGCTATGTACAATGAGGAAAATAAAGCACAGAAGGGAAAAGCAGCCTTTGTCCTCAGCATGCCTGCTTTCCTGTGGGGTTTACAGACAGTTGTTCGGAAGACAGAGTTGGTTTGGCACAGTCCAAAGGCACAGACTAAAGGGGCCAAAGTTCCAGGGAGTAAGATTTACAAAAGAGTTCCTCTGGTTTTATTTTAAAATGGCTCCACTTATGTCAACTTTTTAAAAAGTTTACCATGTTGAATATGGCTAAAGAAAACTCATAATTTCAAAAAACCCCACCCCTGCCAGCAACACACGTATTCGCTTTTAAACATTTGCAACTCAATTATGACACCATGCACTAAATTGTTTAAACTCTCATTATTTCTTTACAATTTACATATTTGCATACAATTCATTTGTAACTCCTTTCAACTCTACCTTAAAAATCTATCTGAAATCAAATGACTTCTAATCACCTTCATCATCATTAGTGTAGGCCACCGTGGCAAGCTCCAGTAATCTGCCATTGAAACTACTGCCATAGCTTTCTCTCTAGTCCTTCTGTTCATCTCTGTCTCCTAATATATATTTATTTTATTTTTATTTTATTGTTTTAAATATATTTTATTGATTATGCTATTACAGTTGTCCCATTTTCCCCTCTTTATTCCCTTCCACCCTGCACACACCCCCTCACATTCCCCCCTTTAGTTTTTGTCCATGGGTCATACACATAAGTTCTTTGGTTTCTACAGTTTCTATACTATTCTTAACCTCCCCCTGTTTTCTACCTACCATTTATGCTACTTATTCTCTGTACCTTTTCCCTCTCTCTCCACCCACTCCCCTGTTGATAACCCTCCATGTCTTATATAAATCCCTTTAACATTTCATATAATAAAGGCTGGATGGTGATGAACTCCTTGAACTTGACCTTATTTGAGAAACACTTTATCTGTCCTTCCATTCTAAATGAAAGCAGTGTCATATTTATTAAGACAACAAATAAATATGGTTCCATCTCTTGAATGAAAACGTTCACGACTTCCTATAATACTCAAAATAAAGTTAAAACATTTGCAATATATACAAAGCTTTACAAATTGAAGTCTAAGGTACCTTTCCAGCTTTATTTTCCTCTTTCAGTTATAATCAAAATTTTATTAACATTCTTAACAGCTCTGTTTTCCCTCCTTGGATTCTCTACATGTGCTGATCTTTCTGCCCAGAAGGCATTTCTGCCAGTCATTCACAGAACTAACACTCTCATTTTACTCTGGTTTTGGCTCACATGTCCCCTCTTCAAGGATGCCTGTCCTGACCAAGCCACATAAAAGAATAATGACTCATCAGCGTTATTCCCTTTAACTGCTTCTTTATGATCCCTTTAACTTCCTGCAAAAATTTATTTTGGACATTAATTTGTTTATTGTGCATCTTCCCCAGGAAAATATTCATTCTACAAGGGAAGGGGCTTTTCTCGACACTAATACGTCTCTGGTGTCTGCAAGAAAGGCTGGCAAATATTTAGCATGCAAGAGTATTTTCCACTGTATACAGCACCTGATGGGTTTAGTGTGCCCAAAACATTAATAAAGGCCATCAGAGGATTCAAGTATTCATTATGTACGTGAAGAGTTTTAAAAATCAGAACTCATGTTCTATATTAACTCTTCTAGCAATTAATAACATAGTTTGCAATTATGTAATATTTGACTAAAAGATTACATTGACGCTTTGGGGTATACATTTAGTCAATCTGGAAAACTGTGAGAATGATAAATAAAAAAATAATCTAACAATTGATCATTTAATAACAATAACAATAATGTTCAGATGTATCACTCACTGATTCAATAACTATTCAACATTTCTTATCTTTAGACACTATTCTAGGTGAAAGAACACAGAAGATATCACAACAGACAACAATTTGCCCTATAGACCTTATATACTAACTATTGGGAAGAGGCAAACAAAAACCCAGGTAAAATGAGCATATGTGGAATGTTACACAAGAATTAAAAAAAAAAAAAAGCTATGGAGGAAAATCAAACGAGGAAGGAAGATGAAGTGTGCTGGGGGATTTGAGAGAGAAAGTCAAGTGCACATCTGAGGGAAGACAATTTTTATGGACCCTTTAAGAGCCAATATGCTCAGTACTATGCATGCATTATCTCATTTCATGTGATCTTCATTATAATGCTCTTAATATTTACTACTTTCCATTTGAGCCTACATATGAGATAACTGAAGCTCAGTGAAATCAGTTTATTGGTTGAAAGTCACAGTTTCTATATAGCAGAGGCAATTTGCGCAATGGCAATTTGCCTGAATTCAAATCCCATGTGAGATCACGTTTTTTAATCTGTGCAATATTTATTGATGATACAACATAGATAGCTTATGTGGTTCTTTCACAGAAGACTGAAAATATTCACACATGATGAAAGTGACTTTGCCATTTTAATAATCTTAATTCACTGACTTCCTCTAAAGTAAGACATAACAAGGATGCATATTGATAAATATGCAATAATAATAGTAGTTAGCACATAGTTTACTCTTACTCAATAGGCACTTTTCTAAATGGTGTACAGGCATTATCTCATATAAATCTTCTAAAGCCTTAAGAGGAAGCAATGTGCTTTGCTGGACATCTTTTATTCGTTCAAAGCCTGTTGAATTCCCAGAATTGCAATACATGTCGGTAATGGAGAGCCGCCACATGGGTTTAGGCTAATAGGTGTCTGAAATTCACTGTTCCAATTGTCAGACAAGGATTCTCTTTTCTCCAAGTCATATTCTTAACTTTAAACAGAAGGGATGCCAGAATTAAATTTAAAAATGCATTGCAGCAGATTGGTTGATTTTCTGAAAGTACTATTTTCTGAATGCACCATTAGGGAGTATACACATCAGGTCTCCCTACTTAACTTCCAAGGAATAAAACTGATATTAGCAGAAATTGGAACTCATGGAGCTTGCTGGCTCTGAGCCACCTAACCTAATCAACTTTGCTGGAATGGTAAATTATAATGACTATGAGCAGCAGAAGAAACTGAAATTAGCAAATTAACATATGATAAAATGATTTTTCTCCTCTTTAAACAGAGGCAAAATGACTTAGAAAAACCCTGCATTAAAACTTGTATAATCATCGTTAAAAAGTCTAGCCAAGTTTTCTATAAATTATGGTTTGCTTTCTTGCTTTTCGTTTTATGAGTCAGGATAAGCATAGAGTTTCTGTTCTTTTTCTTCAGTGAAACAGGCACTGAATTTCTTTGGAAACTAATACACAGTTAAGCATAACATATCTTTGATTATACTTATATTTAAATATAGCATGACTTACCACTTTTACTGTTTTCTATGCATAGATGCATATTGTGTAGATGATTTCCATAAACAGCGGGCAAGAATTTCATAAACATGAGACCTAAGAAAAGTGTTTATCTTGTGTATATTGTTAGTGATTTAATCCTTTTAATAAAAAATCATTTTAAATGGTGTCGTAAACAATGTTGTAATCATGTTAGTGCCAGACTAGGCCCCAAAATGGTTGTAAGACCTAAATTTTTTTCTTCAGTGTAGTGTTTAGGAAATAAAAAAAAAATACAAGAAGAAAATGTCTATTAAATTAATTTTAATAACCACAGTCAGAAGGGAAACGATCATATAGTACTTTCAACTAAACATAGATACATTGTGGTACATTAAAATTTCCTGAAGAAAAATGACTTGGGCGAAGGAGAGTCTGAGTGAAGTGACAAGGAGAAGAAAGCTGTTAGCACAGAGCACCACTTATGTTATTAATCTGAATGACAAGCAGGCAAAAAAGATAACAATAGATGCTGACAATGCACAATGTGAGCCATGAATTAATTTGCTGTGACAATGACACCTTTCAGAGGACACTCTTTAGCCACAAGCGGTAGCATTTTGCTCAGAATATAAAACGTAAATATAAGAGAACCATTTATTTTTAAAAAGTACAAGATCATGGTAGAAATATTTCCTTTTCCATTATGTTTCATAGTACATGTGACATTGTTGATAAAGAAACTACAGTTTTCATTTCCTTATTTTCTTACTGTTCCAGATTAAAGACATTTAACTTCATGACGTGTAAAAAATGAGATGCAACTCTAAAAAAGCCGTGTCTATAAAACAATGTCTGAGCCGCTTTTTTATTATTTGTTTGTTTTTAAACACCTTTATTTAAGAAATCGCCCAAGGATGAAGGAGATTTCTGTATTTTAAAGCAGACCAAAACCATGTAAATACACACAGTGAATTTAGGAACAAATGTTTCCCAAACAAAATGAAAAGAGCAATATAAACTGGGAAGCCAGAAATGGGTTATGCAACTCCTTCTTATACAATGACCCTCGGAGTTGGTGGGTTGACTCAAATCATCTCCTCTTCTATATACCTACACAGGCATATAGACAACGAGTGATATATTGATTTTTATGGAATATAAAGTTAGGTTCTCTTATTTCATCATTATGCTTATTGTCAAAGCAAGTTTATATAATTTTTCATTTTAAAAAACATCTGAGCCCTGATCAGTTTGGCTCAGTTGGTGAAAGCATCCTCCCACATACTGGAAAAAACATGTGGTCTTTATAATTTGTTCATGTATTTATTTTCCATAAATTGTATCATTTTTATTCAACATAATTATTGAACAATTACTAAGCATAATTCATCCTAATAAATGTAAACCTTTTTAATGTAAATGTGACATGAGAAAATATTAGAACATTGCTAATGAAATAATCTAAGCCTTACATTCATTATCTATAAAATGAAGATTATAATAATCTTACCTTGCTTGCAAGGTAGCTTTGAGGATTTAATAAGATATCATATCTGATGGATTATCTAGCATAGCCTATGTGTGCAATATATTATGATTAGTATTATAATTAATAACCTTCAAGCAAACACTGGGATTCCCTGGCAGCCATATGGATTAAATACATCTTGATTTGGCTGCTTATTTAACTTCAAATTTATCTTTGATGGGAATCACACCTAATACCAGAGAGTGCCTCTAGCAGCTTTTCTCAAATATATGGATAAAATAGCGGGTTAGGTAATTTAAAAGTAGAAATTTACACTGTACCATAAATATCATTGTTGATTTCCTCTCCATTAATGTAAGATATGAATCCAAGACACTGAGATCCTTGGTTTATTTCACTTCATCTTAGGGCTTTAGAAGGGAATCTTCATCAATTTCTCTGAGATCCTTAGAACAAGCCTGGTTCCTGATCTTCCAAGGTTTGATTAATCAGTTGGATCTTAGAATATTTCAGCCATTTCAGGACCTTTTGAGTATAATTGTTGGGGTATTTGCAATTGTTATTTTTATTTTATTCATTTAGTATTTTATTTCTTAAAGCAACACTGAACTATTTTATTTAAAGCCAAAGGAAATTAACAGAATTGATGTTTTCTTTTTTTTTTTAATTTTATATATTTATTTTCAAAGAGAGGGGAAGGAAAGGAGAAAGAAAGGGAGAGAAACATCAATGTATTGTTGCCTCTCACATGGCCCTCATTGGGGATCTGGCCCGCAACCCAGGCAAGTGCCCCGACGGGAATTGAACCAGCGACCTTTTGGTTCGCAGCCCATGCTCAATCCACTGAGCTACAACGGTCAGGCGAGTTGATGTTATTTTCAACAAAAATTTATTACATTTAATACAGTATATCATGGTTTTCACTCTTATGTGGTTTGGTGTTTAAATTTGTGGAGAAAAAAGCTTCATATAATAATATGAAATGAAGGATTGCTAGCATAGAGGTCAATAAAGATCCTATTACATAATATGAGATTGCATCTATGATGAAGAATAGGAGAGAAATTTAGAAAAATATAAAAATAAGCCATTTGTTTTGTTAACATGATTTGTTAAAAATATTGATAAAATATATTGTTCACCTAATTTTTTTAGTCATACAGTTTCCCAGGTAAAAGCAGAGGATTTTATCATATTAAAAGAAAATTATAAAAAATATGAATATACAGGTAAGAAAATGATCAAATGGGAAGGAGATATAGAATCAGAAATGATGTGAGTTAGGAAGTGTGAAAACTAAATGTTATTTTTCATTATTTACATAAAACTTTATTCAAATATATGGCAAGTAAAACAGATTTGTGTAAGGTGCCAACAAAAGTTTATATAATTTTATGTGAAAAAATGAAGTATCAAAGTGTGTTGGATTTATTTCAATATTTCAATCTATATAAACCAAAATTAATATAACAATTTTAAAGTCCATGTTTTCCATATTGCTATGAAATGAAGACAATTTTTACACTAAACCCCATAAATATACAATGCTTTTTATATGTTAATTTTAACAAAAAACAAAGATTCAGAGGTATCTATGTTACTTATAATCTGTAAGATATTTTAATTTAAAATGTAAGTGGTATTTCTATTGAAATTGATTAAAAATGAAAGCGGTGTTGCTAGTCATTGTAAGATGATAGGGAAACTTTCAGAGACATAATTCCTATGACACAAAACATATTTGACACAGGCTTATCAGGGAAAATAGTCAGATAAGGGATTTCATCATATTACCTCTAGAACTGATATATACTAGGTCTGTCCAGAGGTATCCAGCCATGTATTATAGAAAACAGAGACATTTACTAAAGAAAATCCAAGATATAAGAAACAGTGTACAAAGGACAATGATGCCTCAAAATAATGTTTTCCATTAGTTTACATTATGTTAATAGATACTGTTATTTAAAAATTGAAGATATCCCATTCCTATTCTTTACAATATCATATTTTTACAGTTTACATATTACAGGATCTCTAACAAGTTGCCCACTAACCTTAACTGAACTTTATTTTTAATTTTGTAAAATGAAAGACATAATTATTTATCTTTAGAAAAGGCTGATTCCAGTTCATTGCCAGTATCTAATTTTTTAAATTCATTTCATATAGGTGAAACATTTAAAGTTAAAACTCTCTGTCTCTTCAGCTTGTCTCTTACAATGATCTGTGTTTCTACCCTTTTTAAATTTCAAACACCGATAGTCACTCCACTCTCATTTTCAATACATCAAACCTTCCACAGCTGCAAAGCGCAAGCTCCTCACTTTTCATTCACTGCCTCCTCCCCTTCTATCTCAACTTGAACAATCTTTTGACTCTCACTTCAATCCACTGATTGTGTTGTTTTCACTCTCCATCAACTCTCGTTACATTCTCCGAGCTTAAACCCCATGATAAATTACTGAAGTAATTCTATTGCACACATTGCAAATCTTTTGCTATCATAGTATGTAAGGTCCAATTTTTCACGGAGCCCATCCTACAGCAATACTGTCGAATGTCACTGAAGACATACTTGAAATAAAGGAAGAGCATCTTATATACACTTTTACTTCTCCTAAGTGCTGAGGCTAGTATCTTCTACCTCAATCTCTTCCGCTTGCGTAACTACATAATTACTTTTTTTTTAACCAAAACTCCCATGCTTATTTCCTATTCCTCAACCTCAAATTGCGGCCTTAATTTGTTTTTTTTCCCACTGGAGATTTTATAATAATCTGAATTCCTGTGGTTATGTGAAATAGGATTCCTATGCAGTGACAATTGAAGAATGTCTACAAGTTTGTTTACTAATCAGTGATTCTCCTGTGGATTTAGAAGTCACTGAATGATTTGTCAGTGGAATGATGGGTCCCTTTGCAAAATATCTGTAGTATTACTTGTGTTTATTTATTTAATTTTATTTTTGTTGTGATATGGTTTTGCTTTGTGGTCATTTCCAGTGCTTAATATTGTGCTAGATGTAGGTGATTCAAAAAGACAATTAAGATACCACTTCAAATTCAAAAGTTTATTTTAATTAGAAGCTAATCAGTCTCAGATACAATTCATATTTAGTGGTTTTGAGAGAACTGATGCATACATTTATATCTTTGTATCTACACATGTATATTTATTTGGTACAGGTGTATAACCTACCTATAGTTCATCTGTCTATCATCTATCTATTTTCTATCATCATCTCTATATAGTCTTCTATCTGGTTCTCTGTCATAGAAAGGATTTGAGGCAGGTGTTAATAAAAGAGATGGAAAGTTAGCAATACAAAGTATTCTAACTTTCATAGGGGGCATGATATTTTAATGAGCTCTTGAAAGTCCCTGGGGGTTAGGACATCTGTTAGTGCTGAATACCAGTGGTTTCTGAAGTTCTCAGGGCCAACACTGAATACAAATCAAAGCTGTTCAAAGAATGTTTTTGTTATTGCCATTTACTAGGAGTTTTACAGAATACTTAATGGCTGTTAAATCGGATATTCAAAGTGATATTACCAGTTGCTTTCTATCCACATCTGGTGAGAGGTAAAGTCAGAGTGCAGCCCAGATGCCATTCATTGGACACATTTCCCAGCGCCCATTGTGTCTGACATGGGTAGCTACTTCACTACAGACAGCACATACAAAAGAGAGCAAAAAGTACTGCAGCCATGCCGGAGAAAGTAGAATCAGTCTATGCTCAGTCAAATAAACCGGTATTTCCTAGGACCTTAAAAAGTGAAATACACTCCCCTCTCTCCCCCTTCTATCCTCCATTTGGCTGAATTTACTTTGTGGTTCTCTTAAGAATAAATCAGTGATTCAGTATTCATTTTTGATAGTCCATGAAGACCTTTAAAATTATGTTATTCTAAATGTAGCTTGACCAATATTAGATTCAGAAATTAAATGAATATTAGCTAGTTTCTAAAACAATTATTCTCATATTTTAAAAAATGTTATTGTTCACTCTTTTGACAATTTAGTTCTTATTCTTATTTGCCTTTTGAATGTAGATATATATTTTGTTAAAGATTTTTTAAAAGATTTTATTTATGTATTTTTAGAATGAGGGGAAAGGCGGGAGAAAGAGAAGGAGAGAAACATCTATGTTTGAGAGATACATCAATTGGTTGCCTCTCGCACAGCTTTAACTGAGGACCTGGTCCACAACCCAGGCATGTGCTCTAACTGGGAATCGAACCAGTGACCTTTCAGTTTTCAGGTCAGAGATCAATTCACTGAGCCACGCCAGTCAGGGCTCATTTTTTTTTTTTTCTTAAAAGATGACTTACAAATCTCAATTCTGTGGTGCATATTAACCTATACAATTGCCATCAAGGAACATGTGTAAAGGACCCATGGGTAAAGACAACAGTGAGGGGGTATTGAATGTGGGAGGTGCGGATGGGTAGGGTGGGGGAGAGTAATGGGAGAAAATGGGGACAACTATAACTGAGTAACAATAAAAAATAAACTAAAGTCACCTCATATTTCTTGCTTTTTTTTGTTTCCCAAAGCATGTTCTTCAGTATTTATAAGCTCTTTATTTTTATGTTTTTAAAAAGTACTTACAAGATTAATGTTCTGTTCATTCTGACTTTTTTCAAAATATACCCTGAGCACATTCTCATGTGCTATAGTTTCTCATATATAATACTTTCTATAATATATTTGAGCATGGAAAATTTTCAAAAGAACTCCATTTCTCATTATATCCGCTCAGATGTAACATTAATCCAAAATCAAAGTATAAAAGTTGAAAATATTTTGAGTACTATAAGACTAGAACTCAGTGGATTCCTCCAATCTTATATTTATGATACTGATATTAGCTATTGCATGCAATAAACATAAATTTAAAAAAAAAATTATCTGCTTCATTTAATCCTCTCTAGGAAAAGAGATATGATCCTTTACAGAGAACGACTTCTGTAACCAGAACCTGAAAACCTTATTTTCTTTTCTCACATACCCACTTCCTTAGTCTCCACTGCAGTTAGGGATATAAGACTCAGTGTGCTTAGGACCCTTTGTGAAAATATTTCCTTCCTGATTAAAAAAGCTAGGCCCAAAGAGAAGTTTGCTTTCGATGCCTCTTTTTTCATCTTCCTTCCTTGGAAAAGTTGTATGAGGCATGCAGTTTGTGACTTTCAGCTTCTTGCATCATGAGAAGAACACGAAGGACAATAAGCAAATGTGCTGCCGCTGATGATAGGGAAGGTTAATGAGAGACTGAGGCTTGCAGTATGGAATAAAATGTATTCATCATCTGCAGACTTGTTTATATGTGACCTACTATAAGTCATGTTAGATATTAACTGCAGTAAAACGATATTAGTGTAGGGAAGATGAAAATAAATGAAAGTTCAAATATTAAACTTTGGAAGAGGATGTTCCTGTATGTTTGACTATAAATACTGATGTCCTTTCTTAAAAACGTGAGCACGAAGTGATGCACACACGTTTCTTAATATGGCACAGATGTAATGCAGTGATGGGTTTCCAAATGTATGGTAAATAAGAATGGTTTCCATTTGCATAACTTTGGCGACCTGTGTAATTCTCATGTCTGCTGACATCTACACTTGTATTTTTACACAACTTTAATTCACTTAAGCTTGAGCTTAAGTTTTTCCAAGGTTTCCCCTTCCTTCTTCCCCATTCTTCATTATTATTCCCTTCTCTTAACTCTTTTGACATTTACAATGAATTTAAAATTAACAAGATGGCTATTGTAGGAAGGGGCTTAGGGGTAAAACAGACTTTTTTATATGCCCTTCTCTAATTAGAAAGTAAATATTGTGTGTTCGGCCAATATCCATGAAAAAGTAACAGACTAACTTATGGACATGTAAGTAGGGTATAATAAAATGTCAGAAAGTTCAGTCTTGACAGTTTTGGAAAAAGGCATACGATTTCTGGGTCAGAGACCTAGGCCTTTTAAAAGCATGGCATAGCAAGTACAGGAGCATCAAAATCTGCACCCATGAGTGATGCAATGTGGTCCTTGTTGAATGCTGCACATGCTCTGTGTTTGCCTAAGTAGTGGAGACCATCACTGAGAGCTCAGAAAAGCAGTGCCTTTGTAGAACAGGAGAGCAATAAGCAAGTCTGCTCTTTATCCCAGAGGGAGACATTACCTCATCCCTCAAGACTGATCCCTGCAAAAGTCAACCTGAAAGATGGCCTAGGTGAAGAGAAATCAGAGTCTTATATTTTTGCATGTCCAGCTAGAAGGCGCAGGGGCACTCAGAGCCCTTGATGATTTGCTTGGCCTGATAAAAGTAGGCCTCTCCTGATCTCGTTGGTCAGTAGCGGATCACGTGCTTTGCTCTAATTTACAGACTTTGATTCATGGTAAGTCGTACAACGGAGGATGATGCTGTACTTTAAAAATACGGTGGTTCTATTACCAAAGAAGTGGGAAAAGGAACTATAAATGTTCCAACTCATTCCTATGGAGAGAAGATTTAGCTTTTCTTTTGTTACTCAGTCTAGAAAATTACTAATTGGAAGGACATATATTTTTTAATTCAATTTTTATAATTACTTTATTGTTGTTCAATTACAGTTGTCTTCATGTTCTCCCCTCCCCTCCTCCCCCACCCCGTGCAACCCCACCTCCCTCCCTTGCTTTCACCCTCCCCCTAGGTTTTGTCCATGTGTCTTTTATAGTAGTTCCTGAAAACTCTTCCCCCCACAGTCCCCTCCCCCGCCCCTCTGGCTATTGTTAGATAGTTCTTAATT
>PVJI01005881.1:0-52403 GCA_004026765.1 Micronycteris hirsuta
CCCTCTCGTCTCCTCCCTTGTCACTGCGTTCCAGCCACAGGGGCCTGTTCTCAGAGCCTTGAATGTCCCACATCAGTCTGGCTTGGGCCTTTGATGGCTTTTCTGCTGGGGAACTCCCCTCTCCCGACTCCCCCCCAACCACTGCTTTCCCAATATGCACATGGCTAGCCTCCCATCACTCCAATTCCAGCTGCCACCTCCACCACGAAGCCTGCCCTGGCCACGCTGCAGAGAGCAGCCCCTCTGGTCCCATGATGCTATTTCATTTTCGACCCAGCACTGCCACCGCCTTACTTATTTACGTGCTTGCGTGCTCACAGTCTGTTTTCCCTCCCCAGGCCCATACTCCTCAGGGATGGGGATTTTCCACGTCCACTGTCCGGTCCAGAGTCGAGAACAATGCCTAGCAAGGCTGGGGGCGGGGGTCACTCTTTGTTGACTCATTCCCAGCAGCTGCCACCGCGGTCATGGCCACCTCTAAAGCAAAGCCCAAAAGTTCCTGCAAGAGAAACGCCCAGGAAAGGAGTTTCTCAGGTCCAGCAAATGCCCCTCAGGGCCATCTGTCGATGCCAGGCCCTCAACCCAAAAGGAGTTGTGCTCTTTCTTTTCCTCCCTTCCTCCCTTCCTTCTTTCCTTCCTTCCACCCTTTCTTCTTTTTCACTGAATGCTCAGTGAGCACCTCTTACACTGCATGCATTATTCCAGGACCTGGGTAAAGGAGGCCCACAAAACAGACGCCATTCCTGCGCCTGTGGAAAGCAGATTCCAATCAATCAATCCGACAGGGGACCTGTGGTTGCCCGCCGGTCTGGGTGCCGGGAGGAAAAACCGCACCTGCGGTGTTGGTGTTGGTGTTGGTGGTGGGGCCGGGGAACTGCTTCAGATCCGGGCGGTCCAACACGGTCCATCTAAGGGGGCGAGGTGGAGCTAGTGCCAGAAGGAGAGGTAGACAGACACAAACGCACGTGGAGAAGAGTGTCACAGCAGAAGGCCTAGTGTGTGCAAAGGCCCTGAGCGTGTAAGGAGCTCAGTGGCCGGAAGACTCAAAAGACACCCCTCCCTGCTTCAAAATCCCTAAGATTCTTTTTTTTTTTTTTTTAAAGATTTTATTTACTTATTTTTAGAGAGAGGGGAAGGGAGGGAGAAAGAGAGGGAGAGAAACAGCAATGCATGGTTGCCTCTCACATGGCCCTCACAGGGACCTGGCCCGCAACCCAGGCATGCGCCCCGACCAGGAATCGAACCAGGACCCTTTGGTTCCCAACCCGTGCTCAATCCACTGAGCTACACCAGCCAGGGCCCTAAGATTCTTAACAAGGGTGAATTCATTTCCTATGGCTGTCGTAACAAATCGCCACAATCTGGCTGGCTTAAAACAACAGAAATTATTTTCTCAGGGCTCCGGGGGCCAGAAGTCTGAATCGAGGTGTTGACAGGGTTGGTTCCTTCTGGAGCTTCCGAGGGAGTTCCATTCCATGCCTTCTCGTAGCTCCTGAGGGCTGCCAGCGATCCTTGGCTCGAGGCGGCCCTCCGACCCCTGCCCTGGGCTTCACATGGCCTTTTGCTCTGTGTCTGTGTGTTTTCTGAGGGCACTCTTCATGGGACTTGGGGCTCGCCCTGCTCCAGGGTGGTCTCACCCCAAGATCCTTACCTTAGTTACATCTGCAAAGGCCCTTATTCCAGATAAGGTTGCATTTGGAGGTTCTGAGTGGGCCTATCTTTTGGAGGACACAATTCAATCTAGTACAGAGGATATGGGCCTAAACATTCCCATCTGGACAGCACCTCAGAGACCCTCTGAAACAGCATATCTTAAAGGGTAGTTCCTAAACAGCTTCTTCTAGATTTTTTTTAATAAATTTTTTTAAAAGATTTTATTTCTTTATCTTTAGAGAGAGGGGAAGGGAAGGAGAAAGAGAGGGAGAGAAACATCAATGTGTGGTTGCCTCTCAAGCGCCGCCCCCTGGGGACCTGGACCGCAACCCAGGCATGTGCCCCGACTGGGAATTGAATCAGGGGCCCTTTGGTTTGCAGGCTGGCACTCAATCCACTGAGCCACACCAACCAGGGCTAGATTTTGAAAGGGAGCATATTCAGATAAATTTGGGAAATGCTGCACACACGTCTCACAGTGGAAGATCACAGTCCATCCCAGCATATTAAAGGGCTCAGCATTCACAGTAAAGAAGCCACGTACCATGATTTAAAACACCACCTCTCTAGTTTATTTCACTCTAAAACCCATTTTCCTTCTCATAATCCCTGTGGGATTTTGCGATCCTATCATCATGTAGAAATTTGAGAGAAATGTTTGTCTTATTATAGATGAGATGACAACGTCCAGAAAAGAGAAGTGACTCATCTAAGGTCACAAAACTGGCAGGATCAGAATCTGGGTTTAAAACTCAGCCTCGTCATGAAGAAGGAGATGGGAACAAATGAGTGAGTGCCAGGGCTTCGGGATGATGCGGGGAGGGGGTAGGTGTGACCGTAGAGTAGCAGGAGGGAGGTCTTCGTGGTGATGGGGCGGGGTGGGGGGTGTAGCTCGGCAGGTACCCTGATTGCAGTGGTGGTTACACAAATCTACAGAGGTTATAAAAAAAAGACATAGAATTACATACCCACATTGTACCAATGTCAGTTTGGGGACTTTGATCCTGTTTCTCTCAACAGTTGCATCTTATGAAATGTAACTATGAGGCATTGCATAAGATTTAACCATGGGAGAAACTGGGCAAAGGGAACTTGGGACCTCTGTACGGTCTTTGCAACTTCCTGACCGTCTATAATTACTTCAAAACATAACGATTTAAAAAAGTCAGTTTCCTGCCTCCAGGTTCAAGAGCTTTTTATGTGATTAAAGGTCAAGAGAGCAAATTTAGGTTCCGCTTTTGGGCCCAGGGCCCAATCCAAAGCAGAGTTTGTTGTTTTTTCTGGTTTGCAGTTTATTTAAGCTGCAATAATTTGGGTGGAGAGGGCTGTAATTTGCACACGTTCTGCTACGGTGCTCATTGCAAAGTCCGATGCATCTTCTCCTTCCTTCACACCTGCCGGCTGCCTGTGGCCAAGACCCCTGACCACACAGAGGCACAGGAAGAGGACCTGGGCTTTCGAAATGAGAGTTTCTTAGTCATTTAAATGTGCCTCTGTGGGGCAAGGTTGTATGTTTATGTTTAGATTTTTGACAAAGTGTAAAATTTCTGTACCGAGACAGGCAACTGGATAAATTGGGCTCAGGAGCCGTAGTTTGTTGACTTCTGAACTAAAACATACAAATAAATTTTATTTTTCACCACTTATCGCCTACCCAGCTCGCTTGTGCGGCTGATTGTTTTCCTTTGTTTTTTGTTTTCCCAATTTTTTATGGTGGTAAAATATACATAACATAAAATTTACCATCTTAACCATTTTTTAAAAGAATTTTTTAAAAGATTTTATTTATTTGTTTTTAGACAGAGGGGAAGGGAGGGAGAAAGAGAGGGAGAGAAACATCAATGTGTGATTGCCTCTTGCATGACCCCAGCTGAGGAACCTGGCCCGCAACCCAGGCATGTGCCCTGACCGGGAATTGAACCTGCAACCCTTTGGTTTGCAGGCCGGTGCTCAATCCACTGAGCCACACCAGCCAGGGCCATGTTAACCATTTCTAAGTGTTCAGTTCAGTGGTATCGAGTACATTCATGATGTTGTGCAACCATCACCACCATCCACCTCTGTAACTCTTCATCTTGTAAAACTGTACCCATTAGTAACAACACTTCATTCTCTCTCCCGTCCCAACCCCCCACCCCTGGCTCCTGCAACACACCCTTTCTGTCTCTATGGTTTTGAGTACTCTCTAAGTGGAAACATGCAGTATTTGTCTTTTGGGTCTGGCTTATTTGAGTTAGCATAAGGTTCTCAAGTTGCATCCATGTCAGACTTTTGTCCAACCTTCTTTCTTTGCTAAGGTGGAATAACGTTCCATTGTATGCGTACATCGTACGTGGCTTATCCATTCGTCTGTACAGGAGTAGATTCCACGCTTTAGCTATTGTAAAGAAAGCTGCTATGAACACGGGGTACACATAGCTCTTCAAGACCCTCCTTTCTACACTTTGGGGTATATACCCACAAGCGGAGTGACTGGGTCATATGGTAATTCCATTTGTAGTTTTGGCGGAACCACCGCCCTGTATTCCACAGCAGCTGCCCCATTTTACATCCCACCAACCGTGCAGAAGGCTTGAACTTCTCCACATCCTCACCCACACTTGTTATTTTCTGTTGTTTGTTTGTTTATTTGTTTTGATAGTAGCCATGCTAATGGGTATGAGGTGGTATCTCACTGTGGTTTTGATTTCCAATTCCCTAATGATTAGCGATGTTGAATTTCTTTTCACGTTCTTATCGGCCATTTGTATATCCTCTTTGTGGAAATGTCGATTGAAGTCCTTTTCCCATTTTAAAATCAGGTTATTTGCTTTTTTGTTGTTGAGTTTCAGGAGGTCTTTATATATTTCGGATATTGCTCCTTTATCAGATATATGATTTGCAAATATTTTCTCCAATTTAGTGGGTTGCCTTTTGACTGTGCTGATGCTGTCTTCTCATGCGCAAAATTTTAACATTTTCATGAAGTCTAATTTGTTTATCTTGTTTTTGTCTGTGCCTTTGGCATCAGAGCCAAGAGGTCGTTGTCAAATCCAGCGCCATAAAGCTTTTGTCCCATGTTTCTTCCAAGAGTTTTATAGTGTTAGGCCTTACATTGAGGTCTTTGATCCATTTTAAGTTAACTTTTTTTAAAGATTTTATTTATTTATTATTAGAGAGAGGGGAAGGGAGGGAGACAGAAAGGGACAGAAACAGCAATGTATGGTTTTCTCCCACATGGCCCTCACTGGGGACCTGGCCTGCAACCCAGGCATGTGCGCTGACTGGGAATCAAACCGGGACCCTTTGGTTTCCATCCCGTGCTCAATCCACTGAGCTATACCAGCCAGGGCCCATTTTAAGTTAATTTTTGTACATAGTGTTAAGAGTTCAAGTTCACTCTTTTGCATGTGGACATTCAGTTTTTCTAGCTTCATCTGTTGAAAGATGGTCCTTTCTACCCACTGCATGGTCTTAGCAGCCTCGTCAAAAATTATTTGACCAAAGCCCTGGCTGGTGTAGCTCAGTGGATTGAGCGCGGGCTGGGAACCAAGCGGTCCCGGTTCGATTCAGTCAGGGCACATGCCTGGGTTGCGGGCCAGGTCCCCATGAGGGCCATGTGAGAGGCAACCATACATTGCTGTTTCTCTCCCTCTCTTTCTCCCTCCCTTCCCCTCTCTCTAAAAATAAATTTTTAAAAAAATCTTAAAAAAAAAATTATTTGACCAGCCCTGATGGGTGTGGCTCGGTTGGTTGGGTGTTATCCCAAAAGGTCACTGGTTAGATTCCTGGTCAGGGCACTTGCCTAGATTGTGGGCTTGGTCCCCCGGCCCCAGTCAGGGCACAAACGGGAGGCAACCAATGGGTGTTTCTCTCCCTCTCTTTCTCCCTCACTTCCCCTCTCTCTAAAATAAATAAATAAATAAATAAATAAATACAATCTTTAAAACAAATTATTTGACTATCGACATAGGTAGGGTTTATCTCTGGGCTCTCTCTTCCATTCCATTGGTCTATACATTTGTCTTTATGCCAATATTACACTGTTTTGATTACTATAGTTTTGTAATAAGTTTTGAAATCAGGAAGTATGAGTCTTCTAGCTTGGTTTTCTTTTTCAAGATTGTTTTGGCTATTGGGAATAACTTGAGATTCCCTATGAATTTTAAGATGAATTTTTCTGTTTCTGCAGAAAACATCGTTGGCATGTTCATAGGGATTGCACTGATTCCGAAGGTCGCTTTGAGTGGCATGGACATCTTAGCAGTACTGAGTCTTTCTGTTCGTAAACATGGACATGGGGCGTGTTTCCATTTATGCCGTCCTTAATTTCTCTTAGCATGCTTTATGGTTGTTTTAGTTATGTTTTATTGATTGAGCTGTTACAGTTGTCCCAATTTCTCCCCCTTTGCCCCCCTCCACCCAGCGCCCCTCACTCCCTCAGGCAAACCCCCCACCATTGTTCATGTCCATGGGTCATGCATGTAAGTTCTTTGACTACTCCATTCCCCATACTGTGCTTTACATCCCTATGGTTATTCTGTAACTACCTATTTGTAGTTCTTTTTAAAAAGGATTTTATTTATTTTTAGAGAGAGGGAAAGAGAGGGAGGAAGAGAGGGAGAGAAACATCAAATCATTCAGTTGCCTCTCACAGCCCCCCAACTGGGGACCTGACCTGCAACACAGGCATGTGCCCTGACTGGGAATCAAACTGGCAGTCTTTCAGTTCACAGGCCAGTGCTCAGTCCACTGAACCACACCTGCCAGGGCCCGATTTGTACTTCTTAATGCCCTCACATCTTCACCCATTGCCCCACATCCCGCCCTCCCGTCTGGCAACCATCAAAATGCTCTCCGTATCCATGATTCTGTCTCTGTTCTTGTTTGCTTAGTTTGTTTTTTAGATTCAATTGTTCATTGATATGTACTTATTGCCATTTTATTGTTCATAGTTTTGATCTTCTTTTTCTTAAATAAGTCCCTTTAACATTTTATACAACAATGGTTTGGTGATGATGAACTCATTTAGTTTTTCCTTGTCTGGAAAACTCTTTATGTGCCCTTTGATTCCAAATTGTATCTTTACTGGGTAGAGCAACCTTGGCTATAGGTCCCTGCTTCTCATGACTTTGAATATTTCTTGCCAATCCCTTCTAGCCTGCAAAGTTTCTTTTGAGAAATCAACTGACAGTCTTATGGGAACTCCCCTGTAGGTAACTAACTACTTTTCCCTTGCTGCTATTTTGTACATGTCTTTCAGTTCCTTGGGTAACTTCAAACCATTCTTCTGATGCTATTATGAATGGAATTGTTTTCATGATTTCTTTTTCAGATTGTTCATTGTTAGTATATAAAAATGCAACTGATCTCGGACATTGCTTGTAGCAATATTTTATTGGCTATATCTCCCCTGGCAAGGGAAACAAAATAAAAAGTAAACAAATGGAACTACATCAAACTAAAAAGTTTTTGCACAGCAAAATAAAACATCAACAAAATAAAAAGACAGCCCACAGAAAGGGAGAA
This sequence comes from Micronycteris hirsuta, assembly GCA_004026765.1. Taxonomy (NCBI): domain Eukaryota; kingdom Metazoa; phylum Chordata; class Mammalia; order Chiroptera; family Phyllostomidae; genus Micronycteris; species Micronycteris hirsuta. Next base: position 7,162 of record PVJI01005881.1, read on the forward strand.
CATATTCACCAATACATCTGATAAGGGGTTAATGTACAAAATTTATAAAAAACTTACAAAAATTAGTACCAAAAATACCCCCCAAACAACCCAATTAAAAAATGGGCAAAGAACTTGAATAGACATTTCACCAAAGAGGACATCCAGATGGCCAATAGACATATTAAAAGATGTTCGATGTCATGAATCATCAGAGAAATGCAAATTAAAACCACAATGAGATATCATCTCACACCTGTCAGAATGTCTCTCATCAGTAAATCAACAAACAACAAGTGCTGGAGAGGATGTGGAGAAAGGGGAATCCTTTTGCACTGTTGGTGGAAATGCAGACTGGTGCAGCCACTGTGGAAAGCAATATGGAGATACCTCAAAAAATTAAAAATGGACTTGCCTTTTGACCCAGTGATCCCACTTCTGGGAATATATCCGAAGAAACCCCAAATGCTAATTCAAAAGAACATAAGCTCCCCTATGTTCATTGCGGCATTATTTACAACAGCCAAGATATGGAAGCAGCCCAAGTGTCCATCAATAGATAAGTGGATAAAACCGCTATAGTGCCCTGGGTGGTGTGACTCAATGAATTGAGTGCTGGCCTGCGAACCAAAGCGTTGCTGGTTCAATTCCCAGTCAGGGCACATGCCTGGGTTTCGGGCCAGGTCCCCAGTAGGGGACGTGTGAGAGGCAACCACACATTGATGTTTTCCTCCCTCTCTTTCTCCCTCCCTTTCTCTCTCTCTCTAGAAATATAACTAAACTCTCTCTCTCTCTTTTTTTTTTTTTTAGATTTTATTTATTTTTAGAGAGGGGAAGGGAGGGAGAAAGAGAGGGAGAGAAACAGCAGTATATGGCTGCCTCCCACATGGCCCTCACGGGGGACCCGGCCTGCAACCCAGGCATGTGCCCTGACTGGGAATTGAACTGGGACCCTTTGGTTCCCAGCCCGCGCTCAATCCACTGAGCAACCCCAGCCAGGGCTAAACTCTCTTTAAAAAACAGCAACAATTGTGAGACACTTACACAATAGAATACTACTTGGCCATTAAAAAGAAAATTTTACCCTTTGAGGCACTATGGATGGACCTGGAGAATATTATGCTAAGTGAAAAAATACAGCCAGAGGAAGACAAATACCATATGATTTCACTCATATGTGGAATCTAATGAACAAACTGAACTAACAAGCAAAATAGAGACAGACTCACAGATAGAGTTCAGAATGACAGCTAAAGTTGGGGGGAGGGTAAGAAGTGGAGGGATGGAGCAAAAAGGAAAAAGAACTCATGGACATGGACAACAGTGGGGTGATTGCAGGGGGGTGTGGGGTATAAGGGGACTAGTGGTAATGGAAGAAAATTAAAAATAAAATAAAGAATGCAAGTGATGTTAGTGTATTCATTTTATATCCTGCTATGTTACTGAGTTCATTTAATAGTTCTAACAGGTTTGGGGGTTTTTTTGGTGTGGAATCTGTAGGTTTCCTGTATGTAAGATTATATCATCTGTTAACAGAGATAATTTTATTTCTTCCTCTCTAATTTGTGGGCCTTTTATTTCTGTTTCTTGCCTAGTTGCTCTCGCTAGAACTTCCAATACTGTGTTGAGTAGAAATGGCTAAAGTGGACATCCTTGCCTTGTTACTGATTTCAGAGGAAAAGCTTTCAGCCTCTCCCCAGTGAGTATGAGGTTCCCTGTGGGTTTTTAGTATACAGCTTTTATTAGGTTGAGGTAGTTTCCTTCCGTTCTTCATTTGTTGAATGAACATTTTTTTTATCATGAAAGGGTGTTGAATTTTGTCAAATTCTTTTTCTGCATCAAAAGAAATGATCACATGGATGTGTTTCTTTCTATTCTTTTAATGTAATATATCCAATGATTGGTGTTTGTATGTTGAAGCATCCTTGCTTTCCAGGAATAAATCCCACTTGGTCATAGCACGTTATCCTTCTGATTTGCAGCTCAATTTGGTTAGCTAGTACTGGGTTGGCTTAAAAAGTCCGTTTAGTTTTTCGGTACGATGGCTCTAGTAGTGCTTAGCTGTCTTTAACTTCATTCTAAACAATTTTGTTAGACCGTATTGTGACAGCTGTCATATCAGCGTGTGTTAAAAAATGCTTAGTAAAATTGGTGAATTTTTATGCGGCCATTTTAATATTGAAGCTGGAAGAAGATATGCAACGTTTTGGGGCATATTATGCTTTATTATTTCAAGAAAGGTAAAACTGCAATTGAAATGCAAAAAAGATTTGTGCATAGTATGGAGAAGGTGCTGTGACTGATCAAATGTGTCAAAAGTGGTTTGTGAAGTTTCTTGGTACTATTGTCATTCTGGACAAATAACTCTTTGCTGTGGGTCTGTCTTATGCTCTGGAAGACGGTTAGCAGCACCCTGGCCTGTACCCACTAGAAGTCAATAGCAGGAGATAGCCGACAGACTCAAAATATCCAAGTCAATACAGTTATTGGTAAAAATGAAAAAATGTGTCTTTTATCTTATGGAAAAAAACTGAATGGATTTTTTGGCCAACCCACTACTTTGTTGAGGATTTTTGCATCAATGTTCACAAGGGTATTGGTTTGTGATTTTGTTGCAGCGTCTTTGTCTGGTTTGGGTATCACAGTGATGCTAGCTTCGTAGAATGACTCAGGAAATGTTCCTTCCTCTTCAGCCTTTTGGGAATTTTTGCGGATTGGTATTAGTTATTGTTTAAATATGTGATAGAATTCATCAGTAAAACAATCAACTCCAGTGCTTTTTGTCATATTTTTATTAATGATTGAATTTCCTTATTAATTGTAGGTCTATTCAAATTTTGTATCTCTTTGTGGTTTAGTCCTGGTGGATTTTGTGTTTCTGGGAATTTGTCCTTCTCATCTAGATTACCCAATTTGTTAGTGTACCATGGCTCCTAGTTCTCTCTTATAATCCTTTTATTTCTGTAGAATCAGGAATATGTTCCCACTTCCATTTCTGATTTGAGTCTTCTCTCCTTTTTCTTTGTTTATCTAGCAAAGTTTTGTCAACTTTGTGGATTTTTTCAAAGAACCAACTTTTGATTTCCTTGATTTTTTCAATTGTTTTTCTATTCTGTGTTTCATTAATCTCTTGGTCTAATCTTTATTAATTCATTCCTTCTGCTAGATTTTAGTTCTTTTTCAAGCTCCTTAAGCTGGGAATGAAGTTAGGTTGTTGATTTGAGGTCTTTCTTGTTTTTTCATGTGTTTGGAGTTATAAATTTCCTCCTTATCACTGCTTTTCCTGCATGCCCTAGATTTTAATATGTTGTGCTTTCATTTTCATTCATCTTTACGTATTTTTCTAATTTTTCTTGTGATCTCTTCTCTGGTTCATTTGTTGTTTAAGAGTCTGCTGTTTACTTTCCACACATTTGTGAATTATTCCGTTTCCTTCTGCTCTTGAGTTCTAACTTCATCTTGCTGTGGTTGGAGAAGATACTTGGTATGCTAGCTACCTTGTAAGACTTGCTGAGACTTAATTCGTAATGGGACACCCGGTCTAACACATGCCCTGGGTGACTTCCCATTGCACTTGAGAAGCATGTGTGCGTTACTGCTGTCGGGCAGGGTGCTTCCTGTGTTCCTGGAGGATCTAGTCGGCTCATTGTGTTGTTTGAGTCCTATTTCCTCATCTGTCTTCTGCCTGGTTGTTCTATTCATTCTTGAGGTTGGGTATTAAAGTCTCCAGCTGTCACCGTAGAACTGTCTATCCCTTCAATTTTGTCCGATTTTGCCTCATACGTTTTAATGGTCTGTTATTAAGTGCATAAACACAGAATTGTTGTATCTTCTGAATCCTGTATCTTGTACTGAACCTGTTGCTAATATATAATGTTCTTTGTTTCTTGTAATCTATTTCGATTTAAAGTCTATTTTTTTTCCTGATATGAGTATAGCTGCCTTTGCTTTCTCTTGGTTACTATCTGCATAGAATATCTTTTCTAGCCTTTCAATTTATTTGTGTCTTTGAATCTTTTGTAGGCAGCATATAATTACCTGGTGTTTTTTTATCCATTTGGCTATTCCCTATCTTTTGATTCAAGAGTTTAATCCATTTACATTTAAAGTTATTACAAATAAGGATGGACTTGCTTCTGTCATTTTGTTCTTTGTTTTCTATATGTCTTATAGCATTTTGTCTGCCATTTCCTACAATATTGTCTTCTTTTGTTTTCAGTTGATTTTTTGTAGTAAAATGTTTAAACTGCCTTTTAATTTCCTTTTGTATATACTCTATAGCTATTTTCTTTGTAATTACCATGGAGATTACATTCAAAATCATAAAGTTATGACACTCCAATCTGAATTTATACCAGTTCAACTTCAATAACATAAAAAAATCTGCTTTTTTTTACAGCTTTTTTCCCCACTTATTTTGGTTGTGATCATGTCACAAAAATCACATCTTTGTACATTGTGTGTATAAGACGATAATTCATCTAAATGTGTTAATGTCTTAAATTATGTAGAAAACAAAATATGATGTTATAAACCAGTGTTACAATAATACTAACTTTTCAGCTAATAATATTTTAATGTATTTGTTTCTTAAATCACGTAGAAAACAAAAGGACAACAAAACCATTGTTACAATATTATTAACTTTTATAATTGCCCACGTATTTGACTTTATTAGGATCTTCATTCTCTTATAAGGCTTTGGATCACTGTCTACTGCCCTTGCCCTTCACCCAGGGGGACTCCCTCGGGCGTTTTTGCAGGGCAGGTCTACTGCTAACGAATTCTCTCAGCTTCGGTCCATGTGGGAACGTCTTAATTTCTTCCTCATGTTCAAAGGACAACTTCGCCAGATAGAGGATTCCCAGTGAAAAGATTTTTTTCTTTCAGCACTTTGAGTGTGTCAGCCCACTGCCTCCGGCCTCCCAAGTTTCTGATGAGGTCTGCTGAACCCTATTGAAACTCCGTTGTACAATATCAAGTCACTTCTCCCTTGCTGCTGTAAGGATTTTGTCTTTGACATTGCTTTTCAAACACTTGATTATAAATCTTCCCAGGTCTAGGTGTAGGGCTTTTTGGCATCTTACTTGGAGTTCACTGAGCCTCTGGGGTACGCATATTTGTGTATTTCATCACATTGGGGAGTTTTTGGCTATTATTTCTTCAAATATTCTCTCTGCCCCTTCCTCTCTCTTCTCCTTGCAGACTCCCACAGTGCATCTGGCAGTCCACTTGAAGGTGTTCCATACGTCTCTTAAGCTTCGTTCATTTTTCTTCAATCTTCCTCTTCCTGTTCCTCAGACTCAATAATTTTCATTGTCTTGCTGATTCTTTGTTCACTCATTCTTTCTTCTGCCTGCTCAAGTCTGTTTTTGAATCCCTTTAGTAAAATTTTCATTTTTTAAAAAAAGGTTTTATTTCTTTATTTTTAGAGAGAGGGGAAGGGATGGAGAGACAGAGGGAGAGAAATAGTGATTGGTTGCCTCTCACATGCCCCAAACTGGGGACCTGGTCCGCAACCCAGACATGTGCCCTGACCGGGAATCAATCCAGCAAACTTACAGTTTGCAGGCCAGCACTCAATCCACTGAGCCACACCAGCCAGGGCAAAAATTTTCATTTTAGTTATTGTAGTTTTCAACTCCAGAATTTCTTTTTGACTTCTGTTTAAGTTTTCTGTCTCTTTATTGATATTTCATTGTGTTCATACCTCATTTTCTTGATTCTCTCTGCATCTCCCTTTAGCTCTTTGAGTATCTTTCAGACAGTTGTTTAAAAGTCTTTGTCTAGTAGATCTGCCATCAGGTGTTTTTCACAAACAGTTTCTGTTGTTATTTCCCCTCCCTCCCTCGAATGGACCGTACTTCCCTGTTTCTTTGTATGCCTGGTGATTTTTGTTGAAAACTGAACATTTGAGTTTAATAATGTGGTAACCCTGGAAATCAGATTCTCCCCCCTCACCAGGGTTTGCTATTTTTTGTTATTGTTATTTTTTTTTCATTGTAGGTTGTCTCTGTGGATCAGACTAAAGTGTAAACCTAAGGTCTTCTCAGATTTTTTCTGAGTCTGGACTTTTCCCTGGGCATATGTCGTCACTTTCTAATTTTCTCTGTACTATGTAGTTGCTTTTGAGTGTCCTGGTCTTCAATTCCTGGCTCTCAAAAGGGGAAAAAAGAGAAAAATGATGAAGGGAGAAGGGTACTGGTCCTTTAAATACCCTGAAATCCACTTCAGTGACAGCAGGGAAGCAATAGGAGGCAACAAAAACGGCTCCCCCTCCTCTCGGTCTACACCTCTGAGATCAGAAACAGCAATCAGTGGTCAGAACACAGATCCCTGGGTCCCTGGATGACAGGGTCCTTTTTGCCCACTCTGGTTCTAGCAAGCTGTGTGCAAGCTGTGTGCAAGCTGTGTGCAAGCTGCGTGCAAGCTGCTGCAGGAACATGTGCACAGCTGCTTGCCACCTGGCTGACGGTGGGGGATGGGTAGCTGCTACTGGGCTAAGAGCTGAAATTCACTGAAATTAACTGCAATTTACTGTCCAAGCCTTCCTCTGAAATGTTGCAAGGCTTCAATAGACTCCAGAGTTCCAAAATAGTAATATCGGACAGATTCTGCAACTTCAATTGTTGTTTAGGTAGAGAGACAGGTCATGGTGCTTCTTATCCCATCATCTTCCCAGAATTCTCTCAGCAGGATTATATTTTAATTGTATTCATTTGAGAAAACTCAATGGTGTTAGCTGAGAGTTGACCAATAATTTATTCAAAAACTTGCTATAGTTTCCGTCCAACATTTTATCACAACCAAGGATGTTAAGAACTTTGATCAGAGGCTCAAGAAGAAAATTTCACAATTCGACACAGCAATAACAGAATTTACACCAACAGTTAAACTCCATATTTGTTATACTGCACATTTTGTCCATGTGCCCAGCCTCCTGCATTTCCTTGAAATTGTCTCCGCCTGCCCCTCACCCCCATTCACATAAAGACGGTGAGAATGGGGAACAGTCAGTTTTCACAAAGTGGCTCTGCCTCTCTGGCCACAGCTGACTAGTTCAGCGGTGGGCACTGGTCCAATGTAAGCCAATCGGAGCCCTTCCGTGAGAATTTTGGATTGGGAACTCAGTGAGTCTGTAATACCTAGATTGCTCAGGCAGCAAGGCTGTTGGGTGGGGAGCCCGGAGCCCCTGGGGCCCATGCTCACGACTGTGTGGAAACAGCTGGGCGAGTGAGAAGGAAAGAAGCCAACATTCCAAGGAAAGTGGAGAGAGGAGACGGAGAGAAAGTCCTGACGACTGTCAATGCCTGACTCCTGAGGCCCAGCTGCCATCCCGTAGCCTGGCTGCCCCACCCTTCTTTGGCAACCAAAAGCTAATATGTGCCCCATTTTGCTCAAGCTATTGTGAGTTAGTTGGTTTATTGTCACTTGTCATCAAAAGAGCCCAGAGTCACCCACTAGACCAACTCCCTCACTTCACAATGAAGAAGCAGATTCTGAGAAAGGTTATGACATCCCTTGGGTGGCAAGGTTAGTGAGTGGCTAGGCTAGGACTGACTCAGCTGGCCTGACTGTCGGCCCTCTGCGTTCCCGCACAGCCGCTGCTGCTACTTGGTGCCATGCGGCATTTCCAAAGCCTGCCAGAGGCTTCCAAAGTCCTCAGCGGGAGGGCAATGCATCTGGGCCTCCCCCTGTCTACAAACCAAGGGAAAGGACAAACATAGAAGATCATCCAAACATAACTGGAGACCTGGGGTGTGGGAGGTTGGCAGAGGAAGTGGAGAACGGGAAGAACAAAGTCGGACTTGTTAGAGGTGGGAACTCAAAGGACACCACACTCTCCGTGGCTGAGCTGTCACACGAGGCAGACAAGATCAAAGGAGATCTCTGCCTCCTTGCAAAACTCTCCTGCAGGGTTCAGATTAAACTGAGCCAATAAATACCCGCCCAACCAAAGTGAAAGGGAGATCAGAGACCCATCAGGTGTCAGCTGGCTGTGGGTCCCCCAGCTGACTGAGGCTCCCCCTAATATAAAAATAGATGGTTTGGAGGGGAGTCTAGATGCCCCTTCTGCATAGCTGTGCAGTTAAGGGTCCTGCAGCTAACAGTCTCCTCCTGTTTCCTCACCCCACCCTGCACACAGCGCTTCTACCTTTCCACCTCCTCCCCAGCACCGGGGACAGAGTTGTGTGTTTCTGACTTTCCCTAAAGGTTTGGAGTAACAGAGAGGGGTGATGGGCCCTGGCAGGTCTGCAGGAGTTTTGGTTCCTCCTGGGCCACATGCCATGCAAGGGTGAAAGAGTGGTCACTGCTACGTAGATGACTCAATAGCCCTGACTAGTGTGGCTCAGCGGGTGGGGCATTGTTCCAAAGACCAAAAGGTCACTGGTTCCATTCTTAGTTAGGCACATGCCTGGGAGGCAGGATGGGTTCTGGGATGGGGGTGGGCGAGAAACAGCCGATCTGTTTTTCTCCCTCTCTTTCTTCCTTCCTTCTCCTCTCACTAGAAATACATAAATAAAATCTTAAAAAAATAAATAAATAGATGATTCAATACTCTGAACCAGAAATGTGAAGCAAGATAGTACCTGCAACCAAGCAAGAACTTGCCTCCAGAATGACAGCGTTAGTGGGTCCCAGTGACCTGCCTCACTCAAAGCAGGTTTTACAACTCTGTGAGGCAACTCTGACAGGCTTCCAGGAAGCAGTGGCTGGGGAAGAAGTGGTGTGGTGAGCTCCAGGGCGGGGCATATCTTTACCCAGAACAGGCAGAATCCCTTGGCTACCACCCAGGAACCTCAGGGGAACCCAAAAGAAGCCACCATCGCTGACATGTCCCAGCTCATTCTCTTTAGTTACCCTCTGGGCCTCCCACACTCAAATGGTGCTGGCAAGTTCCAAGCAGCCCCAAACCCCACCCTCTGTGGAGCCTGCCCAGAGGGTTACATCTCAAACACATACGTGCCGTGTGTGGTCACCCCCAACCTCAAGGCTGCAGCCCTCTGCCTCCGGTGCACCCGCCTTGCCTGGTGCTTCCCTGGGCTCTGCCTGCCGCTGGGTTTCTCTTCCTCCCTTGTGTTCCCAAATGAACCCCAAACGCCAGCCGGCAGCCCACTCTGAAGGGCATTTTAATTCTTTTTATCTAAGCCTTTCCATTCCTCTGAGGGCGGGCCTTCCATGAACAGACATGTTCTTCAAGGTGCTTTTCCTAATCTGAAGAGTGATTGTCTGCCTGAGTCGGACCAACAGATTGAATCCAGAAACCCTAGTAAAAGTTTTCAAATAGCAAAGAATCTTCCCGCACCTCCAAAACACGAACCTGATCCATGCGGTGGTTACTCTATGACCCAGGCCCCAAATTGGGACATATATTCTGCTAATAGCACAAAATCTTCAAGATCAGAACTGTCCTAGGAAACCCACAATGTACTGACATCAAGTTTGGTTTCCATGCCTGAAATGGATCCATTCCTGAGTCTCTTTTACCTGGGAAACATCGGGATTCCCCAGGGTAGCTTCTCAGAGCCTCCATTTCACTAGAAAGCACTGGGGAGCCCTTAGAATCCTAGGAATAAGCCCTGAAAATCAAAAGTTTAATGTCAGGAGTGCTTAGCAACCCCTCAGAACTCCTCAGTGACAATGATCTGTCCCCACCAGCTTCCTCAGAGCTCCCCGACACAACCTGTGTGGCATCCCACATTCTTCTTTGGGGCTTCTTTCCTTTTTAACTCCAATTTGTACCAGCATCACCAGGTCCTCTGGACTAGACCCACAGGCTCACCGGGGGACCTTTCCCATCCTGGTCACAAAGGGTGGGACATGCAAACTGGCTCCAACCTCTTGCGGTGCTTGGTGTCAGGGGGTGAAGTGCCCGACTGGTAACGAAGCCCTTCTGTTTCTTCCTCCTTCCTGATCCAACCCAAATCACGCCTTGCTGGTTCGCTGCTCTTCTCCACTAAGATTTAAATATTTACCTCCTTGATAGAGAAGAATTGCAAAGCTGAATTTCTGTAACCAGGATAGGCTGTTTCATAAGCTGAAGAGCAGGCTCCAGACCCGAGGTCCATGGGCTCCCAACAGCTTCCTGGACAGAATTCAGGGAGTCCACGAGCTGAAGTGGGACAGGTATCACGTCTTCATTTTCACAAGATGCTCACGGAAATTTGGCTTTCCTCCATCGGGAAGGTAAGCATCAAGCCCTGGCAGTGTTGGTGTGCCAGTGGGTTGCCACACAGAGGCCACAGATGTTGTTTATCGCCTTACAGTCGTTGCAAATATCTTGAAATATCATTTACATTCAGAACTACTTCAAAATTCAGTTAATTATTAGACTCACTGCTAGATCTCGTTATTTAGTATTTTTTCGTTATTTAGTATTTTTATAAAGAAGGCCATGCATTATTCCATCACAGTTTCCCCAAATATTTTGATCATTGTATTTTCAAAGTTTCCTTTATTCTAATGTCTTTTATTTTATGCATTGAAAGGCATTTATGCACCACTCTGAGAAGACATCTGTAGACTTCACCAGACAGCCAAAGGAGCTCAGGGCAAAAAAAAGAAAAAAACTAATAATAATAAAATGTAAGTATCTCTGAACTCTGGGGAGAGGGTGCAGGCATAAGAATATTTCTGGGAAGAAATTCTGCCTTTTCTTTTTAAAGCAAAAGCGGTTTGTCTGGAAGGGGCTCCTGCTTTTGCAAAGGCACCTCTGCGTTGTGATGAGGAAGGCCCAGGAGGTCCATGCAGGAGCGCTTGTATGGTCGTGACATGCCTCCCCTTCCAGGTGCTTGCCACCGCACGGCTTCCTCTGTCACGTGGCCCTCAGTGCGCTCAGCCTGAGCTGTCACATTCCGATCTCTTGTCTGTTACCTCCTGTCACTTAGTTTACATGTGTCTATACACGCATTGCACGTTTCCTTGTAGGCTCTGTCATGTTTTAGTCCAGTGTGTGTCATTGTAGGTCACGTATCCCCCACATGTCAGCTGCATGTCCATGTCTCAATTTCACATGTGTGTTACTTGTCCATTGAGCACTATTTCTCTCATAGGCCCAGGTGTGTCTGACATGTAACCATCAGGACAATCCAGGTATTCATTCATCCATTCCTCCACTTGTTCATTCATTCATGATTACCTTCCTATCTCATGGCAGTCACTAGTTCAGGCTCTGCGGATGGGACGGTGAAAGGACAAAGAGCCACTGCCTCCACGAAGGCAGGACAACAAAGGCAGTAGTAAGCAGTCAATATTCAAATGAACAGTATTATTATTCAGTGTAATAATAACATAGTAAGCATATACACAAATCAATAAGCCCAATACATAAATCAATGATATAGTATGCCAGAAGGTGATGAGTGCTACGGGGAAAATGGGCAAAGTGAGGGGATCAGGGCTGTACAGCAGATTTTATTGTACCTAGCGGCCCAGGGTGGCCCCTTGAAGAGCCATCTGAGCAGAGACCTGAAGGAGGCAATGAAGTGAGCTGTGGGGTCAGGGGGCTGTGTTCTGGACCCAGGGAAGAGCAGGTGCAAAGCCACGAGGCGAGAGCGTGGCTAGGGAGTTGGAGGGACTCCGCGGAGGTCAGAGTGGCTGGGGAGGGGGAAAAGGCTCGGAAACAGCAGGGCTGAATCTGTCTCCGTCTGGATGCATTCACAGCTCCCCTTTCCCTTGACCTTTGGCGGGGTTTGGCACACACCAATCTGTGACATGGAGCCTGGGGCCTGAACAACTGTCCTGGAAACCATGGCCTGCGGTGGCCCAGGCCCCTTTAATACATTCCGATGAATGTCATCTCAAGGAAAAAAAAAGAGCAACTTCTCTGCAGAGAGGTATACAGCAGCTGAGCCAGACAATGAAAATCGTGCCACCCAAGGAAAGCAGAGGGAGGTGGGGAAAAGGTCCCAGCTCTGCCTCTTCAGCAGAGGGACAGTGGTCATTGTGCTGGGTCTCACTGAGTCTGTTTCCACGAATGTGAAATGGGGTGATAACTGCCAGGATGGTGAGGCCGGAGTGCCTCCAGCTGCGCGCAGTCAACACCCCCTTCCTGGCCCTGCATGCCACGCCCTTCTGCTTTGGCGTCACTTGTCTTCAAACTCAAGGCTAACTTTGAGACTTGTGGTTCAGCTCAGGTACCAGTAAGATCTCTGTATGGTTCTTCGTTGTATTTTTAATCCCAAATTCTTCCACTCAGTATGAAAATCTTCTTGGGGGGAGAAAAAAAGCTGGAGCCGAAGTCCTAAACAAATAAAATGGTGTAAATTTGAACTGGCCCAGTTCATCTTGTAACCCTTTCAAAGGACTCGAAAAAACATTTACAAATGCCCACTTGTCACCCTCAGTTGGCACGTGGTTCCTCTGGGATTCCTTGTCCTCTGCTGCCATCGCCTGGAGAAAGGAGGGACTGCAGGGACACTGAGGGATAGAGACCAGGGAAGGGTGAACAGCAGGGACTCAGCCCCTTTCCTACTGACTAGACCTGGGCCTGCCTTCCTGAAGAGGCAGGTGGTGTGGCTCGAAACACTGGTTTCCGGGCCCATTTCAGCACCCTGAGGGGGCTCAATGTCGAAAGACAGAGGTCTGACCATGACAGATCTAGACTCACCTCCTTCCACAAAAGAGAAAATCAAGAGCAAGGCAGTTGTGCTTCTCCCCGAGGCCGAACTACACCCTCTGGACAGAGTCAGGATTTCAACCCAGAGCCCTGAGCTCTAAATCCAGGTCTTTAGAGACTGGCCACTCAGAGTGCAGCCTTGGCGTCGCCTGGGAGCTTGTTAGAAAATTGCAGGCCCTCAGGCCCTCAGGCCCCACCGGAAACCTGCTGAATGGGGCCCAGCATCTTAACAGATCCCCAGGCAATTGGTATGTGCATCAGAGCTTGTGATTTTTAAACACACTGCCTTCCAACTTCCAACTTCCCTAGGAGGGCTCATTAAAATGCTTTTACAGTATTTCCCCAAATGAAAAACACATTATTTTTTCCCACTTAGAACAGTTCTACATGCTCACTGTAAAAAAATTCAGACAACACAGGAAAATTTAAAGAGGAAAGCAGTAAACATTGTGGTGTCTAAACATCTTTCTAAACATTTCCTATGTGCCCATTCTTTTTTTTACAAAAATCATGTTGTATTCCCCTTACTCTCTTGTAGCTCTTGCTTTTCACTTAAGATCTTATGGGATGATTCCTCTTTTGAAATAATAGTTGCTCAATGCATATTTGCTACCTGAAAAAAATTGAGTGAGCAAGTCACGGTTATCTGTTGCTGCATTACAAGTTATCCCAAAGCTTAACAGTTTTAAAAAACAAATCTTTATGCCCTGGCTGGTGTGCTTCAGTGGATTGAGCGTCGACCTGCAAACTGAAAGGTTGCTGGTTGGATTCCCAGTCACGGCACATGCCTGGGTTGCAGGCCAGGCTCCCAGTTGGAGGCGTGCAAAAGGCAATCAATGTTTCTCCCTTTCTCCCTTATTCCCTAAAAATAAACAAAATCTTTAAAACAAAGACAAATCTTTATTATTTCACACTGTTTCCGAGGGCCAAAAATCTGGGAGTGACTTACTTGGACTGGGAGTGACTTAGACTGGTGATTCTGGCTCAGTGTCTCCAACCTGTTGACCAGGCATGGTCACCTGAAGGCTGTGTCACCTCCTACTCAGCCGTCACCATCTCTCACCTGACCTCATGCAATAGCTATTTGTCCTATCAGTTCTCCTCACATCTCCCCCTACCCTCCTCGCAGCCATTCACCCGTTTACCAGCCAGAGTGAACTTGGCAAAAGGCAAGTTCAACCCTGTCACCCCTACTTAAAATCCATCTGTGGTTTCCCGTAGCTCTTAGAATAAAGTATAAAAAAATAAAACAGAAGAAGGCCTACAGGCCCTGGTGCTCTGGTTACTGCTGACACCCCCACCCTCACCTCCTGGCTTTGTCCCCTTGCTGTCTGTGGTCTAGCCACTTCCCTCAGCCCTGCCCCTGTTCCACGCTCTGTGTCTCCTGGAGCTCTTTGTAGGGTTCCTTCTGCTGGAAGTCCACCCAGACACATTCACGCATTTATGTGAGTGCGCATGCGCACACACGAGACTACGCAGTAAACTGCTCCTCTAGCCTCGGGTTCCTGTCCCCAGGGCCCAGAGAATGGGTGGCCCTCAATAAGTAGTTGTTGAACATACTATCTTTTATCCCTCATATCAGTGGCAAATATTTTCCCTGGGTGGTAGTTTTCCTCTAACTTTGTTTATTGTTTCTTTAACACCTCACAAGTTTTTTACATTTCAATGTAGCCGAATCAGTCTGTCTTTCTTTGGGGTTTCTCTGTTGCTTCATGCACAGAAATTTCCAGAGGTTTTATAAGAAGAGCAGGTGACTTACAAGGTCCGCAGTATGAGGAATTCAGATCGGCAGGGACAGAAAGCCGATGACCTGGGTGGAATCTGAAGGCGTTTTATATGTACCTGGGTAGGACCAGGTAGAATGGCAGCAGAGGCCTGGTATTCCTGGCCCACCCTTTCCCGCAGAGTGTGCCCCACCTTCCTAAGCAGTCGGGAGAATTTTAACACCCTGGGATAAGCCAAGGGAAAGCAGGCCAGAGCCTACCGTTTGCCAGACACTGGCTTTTAAGGTAAAAGTTGAAGGATGGAGCAGTGGTGTTATTAAGCCCGGGCTCTGCTTGTGCGCATGTGCACGTGTGCACAAACGTGCGTGGGAGAGGCTGTGGACAGAGGGGGCGGTATCTGTGAAGGGCCCAAGGTGGGATGTGTTCGGGTGGTCTCCACTAAGTCCCAAAGAGGCTGCAGTCACCTTCTCTCTCATCCAAAACCCACGGATGGGTCCATGAGAGGCTGTTACCAACCGAGACGTGTGGATGTGTTTCTGAGGGTCTCAGCCCAGCCTCAGTTTCCACGGAGGACAGGAGCAGCCAGCTCTGGTCTTACGATGCCTCTCCACATACCTGTCATGAGAATGTGGGCAAAACGTGGGTACAACACCACCGTTATCCCCAGAAGCCCATCCACAGGCACCCTTGACTGGGCCACGAGAAGCAGCAGCCTTTTAGTGTTTCGAAAAACACCTGTAAACTGCAGAAGTTCAAGGGCAGAGTACAGCATGTAAGCTAATGGGGTAGGCATGTCAGTAAAGGTGCAGCTCAGGCCTGCCCAGCCCTCAGCCCAGCAAGGTGACATTGGGAGAAGAGTCTCCATCTTCTGGGGACAAGTCAGAATACATGACAATGTTACAGTGACTCCCAGGTGTTGGTAGAAGCCAGGCCATGTGCTGAGCAAGCACTTTCCTTAACCTTAGGTGGTAGGTGTAACTTTATCCCACCTTACAGATAAGAACCCCAGGCGCTAAGAGATTCTGTGATTTGTCCAAGGTCACTCAACTATACCTGGGAAGATCCAGAATCAGGACCCAGGTCGCCTGGCCCTAGAGCCCATCAGGAGAACTGAGATGACTGGTGACCTCCCAGACCCTGGTGGAGGGAAGGTGTCCGTAGGCAGGGGGTGGGCACACGTGAGGCAGGACTGTGACCTTAGTATCTGGCACCTGCAGGCGGGGCCTGACATCAGGGGTTTTGATTCTGAAAAGGAAGAGCTTTTTAGGGAGGCAGGGAGGTATGGAGGTGGCTGCTCAGATCTTTCTCAGAAGACAAGTACCTCCCCTGCCCCTTTGCGGAGCTGGGAAAGGGCTATTTTGGTAACAGGAGAACTGCGTGGGCCCCAAATGAGTGGCAGGGAGCCGGCTGGCTAGGTGTGGACGGAGCCTAGGAAACACTGCAGCAGTGGCTGCTGGGAAAAACCATAACCTGCAAGGAAGGGTGATGGGGTTTGGGCTGTGTGACAGCTGGGGCCAGGAGACTGGCCTGCAGGAGGACCCAGGACAAGGTGCCAATCCAGGCTGTGAGAGGAATGGGCTTGCTAACAAAGGACAGAGAGGACTGCCTCCCCTCACTTCAGAACCCCTGCTGCCTGCCTGGAGGAGGCACCTTGGAATGTGGACTGGGGACAAATGGAGAAAGGAGTAGGGTGAAGCGGCTCAGGGAGGAGACTGGAAGCAGCTGCGAGGCCTCTGCTTGTTAACTGCTGAACTGCACCATTCCAGGAAGCATTTGTGAGTCTGTGCGTCTCTCTGTGTTTATAAACTTCCCCACATCCAAGTTGGAATCAAGACTTATTTGGCAAAGAATGTTGTCCTGGACAAGGAGACGGAGGCGAGAACAAGTAGGTGAATTTGTTTCTCAGAGCTCTTGATACGGCTTGTTTGTCCAAGGCTCTGGTATTTTTCTGAGATAAATAATTGAATTGTTGGAACTGTAAAAATGAGCACTTGGGCAAGCTTTGGATCCTTGTTAGCTTCTCAATCAAGGAGGCTGTGTCTGTATCAGTTCAAGATTGTGTATATATAACTGATTTTTTTAAAGATTGTAATTTATTGATTATGCTATTACATTGTCCTGATTCTCCCACTTTGCCCCCCTCCACCCAGCACCCCGCGCTCCCTCAGGCAATCCCCCCACCATTGTTCATGTCCATGGGTCATGCGCACAAGTTCCTTGGCTACTCCATTTCCTGTACTGTACTAGACATCCCCATGGCTGTTCTGTAACTACCTATTTGTACTTCTTAAGCCCTTCACCTCTTCACCCATTCCTCCACATGCCCCTCCCATCTGGTAACCATCAAAACGCTCTACATATCCATGATTCTGTCTCTGTTCTCCTTGTTTGCTTAGTTTGTTTTTTAGATCCAATTGTTGATAGCTATGTATTTCTGCCATTTTATTGTTCATAGTTTTGATCTTCTTCAGTTTCTTAAATAAGTCCCTTTGACAGTTCATATAATAATGGTTTGGTGATGATGAATACCTTTAGTTTTTTCTTGTCTGGGAAGCTCTTCATCCACCCTTTGATTCTAAATGATAGCTTTGCTGAGTAGAGCAATCTCAGAAGTAGGTCCCTGCTTTTCATGACTTTGAATGTCTTGCCAGTCCCTTCTAGCCTGCAAAGTTTCTTTTGAGAAATGAGCTGACAGTCTTATGGGAACGCCCCTGTAGCTAAGTAACTTCTTTTCTCTTGCTGCTTTTAAGATTATCTTTAACCTTTGGCATTTTAATTATGATGTGTCTCAGCGTGGGCCTCTTTGCATCCATCTTGTTTGGGACTCCCTCTGCCTCCTGGACTTGCATATCTATTTCCTTCACCAAGTTAGGGAAGTTTTCTTTCATTATTTTTTGAAACAGATTTCCAATTTTTTGCTCTTTCTCTTCTCCTTCTGGTACCCCTCTGATGCGAATGTTGGAACTCTTGAAGTTGTCCCAGAGGCTGCTTATACTATCCTCATTTTTTTGAATTCTTTTTTCTTCTTGTTGTTCTGAGTAGTTTTTTTTTTCTTCCTGATGTTCCAAATCATTGATCTGATTCTCAGCTTCATCCACTCTACTGTTGCTTCCCTGTAAATTGTCCTTTTATTTCAAATAGTGTATCCTTCATTTCTGACTAGATCTTTTTTGTGCTGTTGAGGTCTTCACTAAGTTCCTTGAGCATCCTTATAACCAATGTTTTGAACTCTGCATCTGATAGATTGCTTATCTCCATTTCCTTTAGCTCTTTTTCTGGATTTTTGATCTGTACTTTTATTTGGGCCATGTTTCTTTGTCTCCTCATTTTGGCAGCCTCCCTGTGTTTGTTTCTATGTATTAGGTAGAGCTGCTTTGATCCATGTCTTGGTAGTGTGGCCTACTGTAGTAAGTGTCCTGTAGGGTCCAGTGGCACAACCTCCCATATCACCCAGGCTGGGTACTCGAGGTGCACCCTTTGCATGTGGGCTGAGTACACCCTCCTCTTATAGTTGATCCTTGGTTGCTGTTGACAAGTCAATGGGAGGGATTTACCTGGGCCAGTCAGCTGCAAGGACTGGCTATGACCACTGACCACCAACCTCCACCCTCTCTGGAGGATCAGCTGTGAGGGGGCAGGGTGATGGTGCTCCATTGTGGTCTGTAGCTGTCCACTGGGTGTATAGGCTCTGGGGTTTTCTGGGTGGTGCAGGCCAAGGTCAGCCCCCACCTGTGTTTTGCCTGGGGCCACCCTGCCTGAGCTATAAAGCAATCTGAGAAAGCTGCTACTTGTGCTGGGCTTGAAGATTCCCAGGTGAAACCAAGCTGTGAATCTAGGCTGGCTGCTGCTAGTGCCAGGCGTGGGGCTCACTGAGGTCAGGTGTTGCTTTTTTGAGAGGATTTAGGAAGTTGTGCACTATGAATCAAGACCATCCATTCATATGGAAAGGTAGCTTGGGTGGGCTTGTAAGTTGGTGGGGTGGAATCTCTGGGGATCTCCAAGGTGGGTCAAACAGTGTTAGCCAGGTTGATGTGGTCTCAGATATGATACCAGCTTGCTTCTGGGTGGATGTGGTTTCTTTAATTCTGTAGTTGTCAGACTTCCGTTCAGCTAGATTTCTGACAGTTGTGAGTGATGGTTGTTCTATATTTTAGTTGCAATTTTGATGTGGTTGTGCAAAGAGGCAAGCCATGGTTGTGCAAAGAGGCAAGCCATGTCTGCCTATACAGCCATCTTGACTGGAAGTCCCTATATAACTGATTTTATGATAAAGTTGGAACTTATTTCATTTGTGTGTGTGTGTGTGTGTTGAATGGTTTTCTTTGTAGAAAATAGACATGTAGTCAGGCACTATGATTTTTCACTGGGAGAGACTAGAAATGTGACTGTGCATTAATAGATTTGGTATTTTTTCTTTAATTAATCAATAGATTTTGTTTTTTAAATTTTTTTTAAGATTTTATTTATTTATTTTTAGAGAGAGGAGAAGGGAGGGAGACAGAGAGGGAGAGAAACAGCAATGTATGGTTGCCTCCCACATGGCCCCCACAGGGGACCCGGCCCGCAACCCAGGCACGTGCCCCGGCCGGGAATCGAACCAGGACTGCCCGATTCCCAACCCGCGCTCAATCCACTGAGCCACACCAGCCAGGGCAGAGATTTTGTTTTTTAGAGCAGTTTTAGATTTATAGAAACACTGAATGAGAAGTACAGGAAGTTCCCACACCCACACCTCCCACCATCACCTCTCACATCCCCAGTTTCCCTGTTATTCATATTATCTATTACAACTGAGCCAACATCGGTGCATTATTATTAACTAAAGCCATAGTTTGCATTGGGGTTCACCTTTTGTGTTGTGCATTCTGTAGGTCAGGACACAAGTATAGTGACCTGGGTCCACGATTACAGTATACTTACAGTTGCACTGCCCTAAAAATCCCCTGTGCACAACCTACTATGAAGAGATTTTTAAAAGGAAGATTTCAGGCATATGTGATTTCCTCCTCCACTTTCTTCTAGAACGTAGAAGCTATATTGTGTCCCTTCTCATCCCCCTCCCCCATAAACCCCTCCCCGTTCCAGGAAGCTGGTCAAAATGCTTCCTCATTGACTGCCTCAGAAGAGGTGGCCAGGGAATGTTTGGCACCTTTATTCACAGTGGTAACGTGGCGGACCCCTTCAGAATGATGGGCGCGATGGCCCCTAGTACTGTGGTGGGATTTGGTTATCCATGGACCCACCTCAGGGGGCCTGGCCCTATTCCATTCAGCTCATCCATACGCCCTCATAGCTTGTGGTTGGAAGCAACAGAAACCCAATGTAAATGGACTTCAGCGGAGTGGGTGGGAGTACCCTACCGACAACGCTTAGAGCTGGTTGTGCACCAGGGAAACTCTCAATGGCCTCTGGCACTCAGTGATCTGTCTCCAAAGGGCCCCTTGATCTTGCTGAGCTGATGACACCTTTCATCTTTCAGTGTTTGAAAGTTTTATCTAAAGGGCTTTGCCTCCAGCTATACAAATACAAAGTCAGGTTCTCACCAGCCCCTCCAGCTTTTTCTGCCTTTTCTAGTTAAGGGTTCCTTTACCAGTTGCCTTGTCTGGCAGGGAGGGACGAGTGGGGCTGGCTCTGGTGTGTTATCTCCAAGGGCACTGGTGGGTTTCCAGCCTCAGGCCACCAGCTTGCCCCAGAAATACACTTAACCCCCTGGACGGGTCCCAGTCCTCTGCCAGCAGAAGAGAGAGGACGGAAGGGCTTCGTGAGGTGGCTTCTCCGGAAGCAGAGGCTGAGATGGAGTTTGGCCTGCAGGTCATTTCTGGAGGGGCAGGCTAGTTAAGATCATGTGCTCGTTTGCAGGCTTTAGAAGAAGCGGTCTGGGGATGGGGATGCTGGACAAAACCACCCTCTATTTTCAGCAGGATTTGAACTTGCAACACAGAGCCTGGTTGCTGCTGGTGGCCACCTGGAGGGAGAGCCTGCCTGAGAAGAGAGAAGCCTAGCGGTGGGAAGAGAGGCACCGGTCCCCACCGCGGCCCCTGAACCCCTGTGTTCAGCTCCACCCATACTGAACCCATACTCTCCTTCTCCACCTGCATCCAACTGAGCGATGTTTTCTCCTATCGAGTGCACAGAAGAATCCGGGGCCCTAAGAGTCGGTTACTGCTCTCAATCCCGCTGCCTTGCTGGGCATTTGCCAGGACTGGCCTGAGGCAGAAGGGAGGCTGCGGGTGCATGAAAGTGACGGTTGGGATTTGAAGGGTCCCAATCAGTTACACTGCATGACCGTCCCTCCCCCCGTTCTGAATGAACCAAACGAGAGATGGGCACAGACGTTCGGCAGATGGCGCGGAAAACATCAGCTTCATTGCAGTGGTAGCTGGAGGAGCACATGCTGAGGTAAGCAATGAGAACAGTCTCCAAACCCTGCACCCCAGAATCAGGCCAACTTAACCGTCGTCAGAGGTGATGCTAGACTCGGTCCTCCCAAACATGGGCTTTCCTGGTGCTGGCCCCTCTGCTGGGGGGAGTGAGGGAGGGACAGAGAGAGGCCAGGAGGTCCTCTCCAGCGAAGCTCCTTTCACACAGAAGCACCGAGATCTAAGGAGCTCTCCCACTACCTCCTCTGGGACAAATAAAAACCCCAAGGGAGCATTCAGTCTAAAGTCCAAAGTAGGGTTATGCTATCTCAGAGTTTCTCAGCCTCGGCACTGCTAGCATGTGTAACCAGATATTCTTTGTTGTGGGGCTGTGGAAGGAAGTTTATGTGCAATTCGCTCGCACCTGGCCACCTCCACCTCCAATCAGGACAACTAAAAGGGCTCTGGACATTGCCAAAGGGCCTCTGGGGGTGAAATCGCTGCAGGTAAAGAACTGCCGTGTTAGTGGGTCAGGACGACAAGAAAGAACAGTTGTCCTGACGCTCCAGCTTCAAGAGCTAGAAGAATGCACTGCAATTGGAAAGCAGAGGACCGGAAGCAAAAAGAAGGAGTGAGGAGGTGTGTCCCAGAAACACTTGTGGCGGTGAGGAGCTGGAGGTGATGCGGAGCCCTCGCCGGAATCAGCCAGGATGCTGGTTCCACAGGCCGCAGGGGTGAGTCCGGTGCTGGGATCATGTACAAGGCGTGGGCAGCTCTAGAGATTCCAACGAGGGGCAGTGAAGCCCATGTGTGTGGAGGGGCAAGGGCAGGGAACCGCCTCCGGGCTTGAGCTGGGGCCTGCGGGTGGCAGAGGAACGCAGCCACGGGTCCCCCAGCCATCAGATCAGATAAGCACGTGGCCTCACCCTCTGATCTCCTGATGGCACCTTCCAAGGGCCAAACCCACCTGGAAGCTAAAAGGAAAGGGAACCTGGTAGACACAATCCACAGAGTTCAGCTTCCCAGAGCACAGAGCAAGGTGGAAAGCGGGTCTGAGGGGCCGGTGGGGAGTGCCCAGCACACAGCCCACAGAGAACTCTGCAGAGTTAGAAGCAACAGGTGAGATGCACCCAGAGCCACATGGACGGATCTCAGAAACTTGGTACTGGGGGGGACAAATGAAAATCAAAACGAGAAGTACAATCCAATACCATTTATGAACATTTAAAATGTGTGCATATGTAGAATTCAAAATACAAATAGCAATACTCTTTAAAAGATTCACTTGCTAGCCCTGGCCTTTGTGGCTCAATTGGTTGGAGCATCATGCCATACACCAAACGGTTGTGGGTTTGATCCCTGTTTGGGGCGCATATGGGAGGCAGCCAATCGCTGTTTGTCTCTCACTTCAATGTTTCTCTTTCTCTCTCCCCCTTCTTCTCTCTCTAAAAATTAATAAACATATATTTTAAATTTTTTAAAAAGACTGACTTACTAGAATATTTGTCTATAGTGGGGAGGGGATGGAGAATGGCAAAGGGGGATATAGATAAAGAGAATAAAAAATTACAAGCAAGACGGGAGCCCTGCATGGACTAGAGATGCTAGAACGTCATGAACTGCGGCGTGTGGTTAACTCAGATTCCTACACCTGAAGTTGAAAAACAGAGAGAAAAATTTAAAAGAGAGGAAGGAGGGAAGGATGGAAGACAGCTGATCGGGGAAGGGGATGAGTGAGTCTGTGGGCAGGAGCTGCTCAGGAGAGCCCAGTCTCTGGTCCATAGGGCCCCTGGCCTATTTGAGGAAGGAGTCATCTCAGCGGCTTCTCAGAACCTTCTTCACATTTTAATAAAAATAGGTGAAACATCAAAAGATTATACAAGCTTCTCATTTCCCAAAGAAATTACAGGATTTTAAGGCCACTAAACTTGACACCTTTGATTTTGGAATGAATTCAAGTCCAAAGACTCAAATGGAGCCCCAGCTTTGTGTCCAGCCGGGTGTGAATCATCCAACAGATGGTGGGTGCACATTTAGAAGGAAGCCCAGCGAGCCCTCAGCTAGAGAGGCTCCCAAGGTGAGCCCTGCCAAGCCAAGATGCCTGCCGCCCTCTCTGAAAGGGGCTGAGAGGCCAGGGAACACATGAGTTCTGCTCTTTCTGGCAGCAGGGAGCGGTTGTGACTCTGGAAATTTGAGCAAGATGGTGAGGGGTGGGGGTGGGGGAAGCAGCAATGGTCAGAATAGGAAAGTAGAGGCTGGGGTCAAGTTCAGCTTCTCCTACTCTTCCCCAGTCTCTCAGAGCTTTCCCAAGCACCCTCTTCTTGTCTCTGCTTCTCCATCTTTGACCTTCCCAAGGAGACAATTCCATCACCATCTAATACGGAGGCTCCTGTTGGGTGGTGTGTGGCTCAGCCATTATTAGCTCATCCAGGGCCGACTGGCTGTCTTGAAGCATGTGGCTATTTACTTATACGTGGCTGGCAGCCACTGGGGCTTTGCACCCTCCCAGGAGACACATGATAGGTACAGTGAACCCTACTTTACTAGGTGTCATTCTGCATTAGTCCCATGCCACATGATAGAACCCCTCGTAAGTGATAGTGCCCGAGCTGCTCCTCCGGAGACCCCGTTAGTACAGGCTGCTTGAGGGGACAGCCCCACAGATGGCCACATGCCACAGCCTCCTGCCCCGGCCCAAGTCTTGCAAGTGCATCCTCCTGCTGAGCCCCATCCAGAAGCAGAGCTCAGAGGCCAGACCCTTCTACTCTAGCCTCCTGTAGACTAGAACCAGCCCGTTCCTTCTAATGTTTCACATTAGTAAATGCTCAGGTTCTATTGATTCCTACTCAAATACTCTCGTCCAAGCCCTCAAGGGAAGGAGGAGAGTAGAATAAGGCAAAGGTGATGGAACCGGTGCTGGTGATAATTTTGCCCAGCGATGTCCAGGGTAACTTGGCGAACAGTGACCTTCCTGCTGGTCTGCCTGGTGGGCAAAGCATGGAAGCAAAAGGCAGAGCGCCCGCCCCCCTGCACCGGAGGGGCGCAGGGCTTGAGCAGCTTTCTACCCCGCCATCTGGGTCACCCTCCTTAAGGGCAGAGGACAGAACTTCCAGAACCACGTTCAATCATGACAGTGAGGCTGTCCCCTTTCAGTATGGACTTGGCTATGGTTTCCAAGCGGATGAGATTTAGAATATTAAGGAAGGAGCCTTTTGTTCTTATCGTGCGACTATGAGAGGTCACTGCATCGATGTCACCTGGTCTTGGAGGCTGTCTCTGTCGCTGCCCCACACCAATCTTGTGTTCTCTGGCCTTACTGAGCAGCGTGGATTGTACTGAATGAGAGAATCAGAGAAAACTGGGCAGGAGGCTTGTACATCACTCGCTCGCTCCATAGCAAACTCTTCAATCTTCTTCTGCCACCCATGTCTTCTTCCTAGTCCCTCAGGACTCTCTCGACCCTCCCCAGGCAGCCCCTGGCAGTGCTCATCCCCCCACTTCTGCTTCCTTTGTCCAGACTGCCCCCTGGCCCTCCCTCCAAGGAAGGGCTTCCTTCCTTTTGTGGAATGGTTTGGCTTCCCTCTGGGTTTCTAACCACACTCCCCATCCCATCACATTGCTCAGTAAACCCCATGTACCAAGACCAGTCCTTAAACCCAGCCTTTAGGTCTTCAGACGGAAGGCCTCTGATTGGCCAGTCATTTTCACGTGTCCATCTTTTGGAACCCTCACAGAATGTGCTGCTAATCCAGGCCCAGCCTAAGTCACATGACCACCTCGGTTGCACTCTGATGGGCACTGTGATTGACAGCACCCCCACTAGGAGTACAGGGGGCTGGGTGCATTTGCTCCAAAAGAGGTGCTGTTACCAGGGGAGGGCTGATGGGCTCGCAGAACAAAAGCCAGCCCAGTTCTCAAGGGTCCCCTTGGAAGTGGGAATAAGGTTTGGGGGAGGGAAGGAAGAATTGCCCTTTTTACTTTGTAACAAAACAAACATTTTTTGGTCATTTTAATCCTGCATTGTCCTCTGTACTGGATCCTGTCACTTGCAATCAAAAGAATCTTGACTGGTACAGAAGCATGGCAGGGAGATGGGGGGGGCGGGGCAGGAAATCATTTTTGCATTTATTTTTAGTCTTCATGTGTTTTACTAAAAAAGTTTTTAGGAATTTTAAACTATTTTATTTTTTTTTTAAGATTTTATTTTTATTTATTTTTAGAGAGAGGGGAGGGGAGGGAGAGAAACAGCAGTGTACGGTTGCCTCTCACGGGGACCTGGCCCGCAACCCAGGCAGGTGCCCTGACGGGGAATCGAACCGGGACCCTCTGGTTCCCAGCCCGCGCTCAATCCACTGAGCTACACCAGCCAGGGCGGAATTTTAAACTATTTTAAAGTTTATTTATTTTGCAGGTTGATCTTAATTTGACACACATTTAAGGATAAGCTTTCAGTGATTTATCTTATTTTGTCTCTTCCACATACAACTTTTGAATTACTTATTAGGGAATGTGACTTGTTTAAAGAGTTAATTTTGTGATTTTTCAGGAGGTATATGGGGCATGACTGCCTGGTAACAGAGACATTGGCCACCTGCAGAATTCAGGTCCTAGCCACTCTGACAAACTTGTCCTGACCTGTTCCCCTCAAGAAAACTTCTTGCTTCATCTGATGACCTTGCTTCTATAGTTCCATTTTAGCTTCTAGCACTTGTCTGGGCAAGCCTGCTCTTTCATGGGTGGCTGAAAAGACTTTATGAAGAGGTGCACTTCCCAAGAGTTGGTAACAGAAAGCACCGTGACAAAATCCAAGACATGAATATAATTAAAATCCCATTGTGTTTCCTCTCGGTTGCTGAAGCAGACATTAAGCAAGACTTATCTTGAATAGTACATTTAGAATGCCCTGTCAGAGAAAATTATCTTTAAATGATAGCTCAGAAAATGAACATAAAAAGCCCCACACCATTTATTATTAATGTGATGCATGTTAAGTCTCTCGGTGGAATGCTAAAAATGTGCCAATAAATTTGTTCAAGAAATGATGCAAAATTAAATATTAATAAAATGCTCAAACAAACACCAATTATACTGCAGTATAAGCTTGTAAATATTTCCATACGTAATTCTCACTCCATATTCAGGTAGTACTACACCGCCCCCCAAAAAAAAGAATCATCATTAATTTGTATAGAAACCTTGTTTTTACTAAAAAAGTTTCCAATTTAAACTTAGCTTCTGTTTTTCTAAAAAGATAATAAGCCATTAATGTCTGCACTTGGATTCGTAGATCATGGATATTCTTTATGGTGCAAGTGATAGAAAGCCAAACTCACCTGGCTTAAATGAAAAGGAGAATTTGCTTGCGTGTTTTAATGAAAAGTACAAAGGAAATGTGGCTTCAGGCAAAGTTTCATCCAGCAGCTCAAAGGAAGCCACAGAGAACCTGGTGTCTTTCTGCCTCTCCTCTCTGCCTTCTGTGGGGTCACCCTCCTCCTCAGAGCAGCGGATGCTGACCTCTCTATCCCGGTTCAAACCGCAGCTCATTCCTCCAGCTGGTTGTGTAGGGAGGACTGTTGTTGATGGCTCCCAGCTGTCCTCCAGGCACCGCTTCTGCTAGTAAACACTCAGGCTTTATTTGTTCCCATGCAACGCTAACCTCTGCCTCGCCCAAGCTTACGTGGCCTTCCAATGACTGGTCAGTGCAGGGCTACAGGGGCTCAGTCCTCTTGTCTAAATCTGAGACCACTCTAAACGGCCCTCTCAACTCCAGAGCTCCCTGCAGGACCAGCTGAGGCCCCTGACACAACTGCTTCGCACTTCCCCTTCTCCCTCTGCTCAGTCCTGCCTCCCCTACCCTCTCGCTGCTTTCCAAGACCACTCTCATTCCCGAGACTGCTCCCCAATAGATTTCTGCTACGTAAATCTCCACACAGGTCTGCCTCCAGGGGCCAGCTGTGATAGCTGGGGCTCGAAGTGATTTCGGAGGCAAACTGAAAACAGGAGTTCGGAGCTGGACAGTGGAGCACAGACAGCCCCTGGCAAGCTGAAGTGGTGCAAGTGTTAAAACTTTCGCTGGGGATGCACTGGGCGGGGAGGCTGGTGGGAGGGAAGGCGCTGGTGGAAGCAATTCCTAGGCATCCCAGTCGCACAGTTCCGGGAAGCAGGAACAGAAGGGCTGTGAAATCACAGGGTGGAGGCTATCGAGGCTTTAAAAAGACAGTGAACATTTGAAGGTGCCTAACCATCAACTTAAGGAAAATGCGAGTGACTGCTG
This sequence comes from Micronycteris hirsuta, assembly GCA_004026765.1. Lineage (NCBI taxonomy): Eukaryota > Metazoa > Chordata > Mammalia > Chiroptera > Phyllostomidae > Micronycteris > Micronycteris hirsuta. The sequence continues at coordinate 34,117 of PVJI01005881.1, forward strand.
GGCAGCATGTAACGAGAGAGTCTCATATTCTGCAGCTGGAGGGCAGAAAAAGCTCAGGACCGGGTCTGGAACTTCACTGTGAGAGGAATGGAGGGGCTACAGCAGAGATGGCGTGGCCCCAAGGGTGACCCTCCTCGTCCACCCCTCCAGGACTCACCACCTTCCTCAAGAATGCCAAGGCCAAGGAGCCCATGCTGGTCGTATCTGATAATGCTGCCCCCGCTCAGCCCCTGTGCCAAGCAGGCCATCATGGTCTACCAGGCCACCCCCAACCGCTCCCCAGGGCCTCAGGGAGGTTACAGGAACGTGTCCCATGCGCCCAGCTACCACCATGGCCCCCAGGACCCAAGCTTGGAGAAACGGTGAGCACCTCCATTGACAGGGAGGAGCCTCACTCACTGTGACCCCCAGTAACAATGTGAAAACTGACCCCAGGAATAAAAAAGAGTAATGGAGCTCCAGAGAAGGTCAAATTCTCAACCAAGACAAGTCAGCTCTGCCAAGGTCATATCCCGATAGAGAAGGACCAGGACTCAGAGATGGGAGGGACACACCTCGGTTAGTGCACTCAGAAATCCTGAATCTCTAGGTTCCACCGAACCTGTGCACCTGCAGAACTGCGCCCCCTCCCTGTTAAGGGCTACAGCTCCCTCATCCTGGAAGATGATGGAGGGAACCTCTGCTTGGCAAGACAGTATCCACCCCTCTCCTGGACACCAAAGAACTAGAGTCAAGTCACAGCTTAACCCAGCCGGGAAGTACTGGTCTGCAGCTAGGGAAAGAATAAGGCTGTACTATCCCCTAATGGAGCTACAAGAACTTGCCAACATGGAGTGGCCGTGGTCCAGGGAGTAGGTCTCAGACTGGATCCTGAGGATGAGGACCAAGGGAGCAGAACATAAAGGTTGACTGGAGAGAATTTATTAACGTGGGAGCAGTCTCCTGTGGCACAGGATCTCACCCCCAGGAAAGGAGAAGGTGCTAGGATGGCTCCCAGAAGCTGGAAATATCAACGGCCCAAACTCAGTGCAGCAGAAAAGCCCGCACTGCCGCAGCAGCAGGCAGAAGGAGGGACCACTAGCATCGCTGAGAGTTCATTGATGGCTGGACCCTCTGCAGGCCAGGCCTGAGGTTGGGAGGTGCTGATGGTGATGGGGAGCTGAGCATCCTAGAGTAATACAGGCCGGCTCCTTTCTCACTTCCTCCCTCTCCCAGGTTTTCCTCCTGGCTAGTGCGTGTGTATGTGTGTGTGTGTGTGTGTGAGTGTGTTTACACATGTATACGTGTGAATGCATATAAACACACAGACACACATGAATGTAAGTTCCCTGAGGGCAGGGAGTTTTTGCTCATTTTATTCACCATTGCATCTTTATTTTCATTATTTAAGACTTTTTTTCACTTAAACAACAAAAATTTATTTCCTCATAGTTCTGGAAATCAGATGTCCAAGAGCAAGATGTCAGCAGGGTTCACCTTTGTATCTTTCCTGCTCAGAACAGTACCTAACACATAATAAATGCTCAAGAAATTTTGTAAAATGAATTCAAATGAAGTGAATTTTCCTGCCTCCCCCTTCAGCACAGAAGCCCATGCTTCTCTGTGCATCATTTCACGTAAAGAGAGCCGGCACAGTCCCCAGGCCACCAACTGCAGAGCTCGGCTAGGCTCAGCCAGGAAATCCAGTGACCTCTGTGAGGGCACTGTGGTCATGTGGTATGCCTCAGCAGCCTGGGCATACCCAAAGGGTACAAGTCACAGGGGCTTCAGTTCCCATCCCACCCAACTCTCCCAAGTACTCCTGGGGACCCAGTGCCCACCCTGTGCCTGGTTGGTGCCTTGCCCCACCACTACTCTGTGGTCTCCACCCACTCCGTCACAGCCTGCCCCTGCCTCCCTCAGACAGACCCTCCTCACCTCCACCACGAAGTAGGAGACTGAGTTCCAACAACTAAAGATTTTACTGGAACTTTGAGAGGAAAGAAAGAAAGCAGAAAACAGAAGCACTTTCTACAGACGGCCCTGGGCCCACCCCCCAGGGCCTCCGACATTGCTTGGCCACCCCAGCCGGCGCTGTGGGCAGCGCGGCACCTGCCATCAAGTGAGTGACCTGACCTTGGCCCCCACTCCTACCTCATTTCCTCCTGCTCCGTCCTGTTCACCCATCTGAAGGCCCCAGATACTTCTTTCTGCTCCAAGAACGCACCCAGCTCACTCCTGCTGCAGGACTTTGCTTGTCCTGGGACCCCCCACCCCCACCCCCTCACCTTTGCCTGCCTGGCTTCTTCTAGTCTTTACTGGCTTCCCTAGTGTTGCCCCAGGAGGCCTTCTACAATAGCCACCGAGCCCCTCACTGCCACCTCACAGCACCCATCACTGTATGACTCGCTCTCATGCGTTTGCTTTTGCCTGTGTATCATCTCTCTTCAGTGGACTGCAAGTCCCATGCGAGCATGGACTTTGTTCCAATCACCAGTGTATCTCAATGCTTAAAATGTGCCTGGCACATAGTAGATGCTCAATTAAAATTCACTGCATATTGAATGTTGAACATCCTTTATACTTGGAGTCCTGGTGCAACCACCCAGAGAAAGAAAAAGTTTCCCTCTTTCCAGCTTGAGGCCCACGTCTGAGGCTCTGGTGTTCTATTCGGACCTAGCCCATCCCATCCTACCTGCTGCTGGGACTGCCGACTATCCTCAGGGGGCACCACCCCCACCAAGAGGGACAGTCTAGTCCTTAGCTCCAGCCAGCCCTGATGGAGTTTCTCAACATCAGGACCTTTCTTAGTGATGGTCATTTAGGGTTGAAGGCCATCCTGTGAGGGTATCAATGACCTGGTTGAGGTTAAGCTGCCAAATCCAGGGCACTTTCTTTTCAGTTGGTCAAAGTGAAGACAGGGTCAGACCTGTGTGAGCTTTGTCAGAGCTTTGGCATTCCTGATCTGTGAGTGTGTGAACAACACACTCACACTCACACTCACACGTACACACACACACACACACACACACACACACACACACACGTCACTTGACACTCGGACCACCAAAGCCCCAGGAAGCTCCCGAGCCTGTAGACGGAGGACCAGTCCCATGCAAACACGCACCTGTCAACGTTTGGAAGCGGATCACTTACTTCCCCTCTGGGCACAGGACGGTCAGTGACTCAGGGTCCTCCACAGCAAGGACAAGTGGGAACTTGCTGGTCATTCAGGAAACAAATATCTCCTCCTGGTGTTTTGCCCGGAATAAGGACCAGCCTTGGTACAAGGGTGAATTCAAAGCATCCATCACCACTGCTTTCATTTTTCTAAAGGTAATTTTTTCAGGTCCAGCCATCAGGGTTTCAAAAGGCCTCCGGGCTCCCCATGACACCCCCTTGCCCCCCTGCCTTGGCCTTCCCGCCCGCCGTGGAGTGCTTTTCACCTGCATTATCTCCTCTGGCGCACCCAGGGAGGCTTGATTAACAGGGAATGGCGTTAGCTGTTTCAGCCTTTCTATGATAATTTTTTAAATGTTCAAAGCATGGAAGATGACTCTTTAAGTGTTTTCACAATCAGAAATCAGAGGGGAGGAGGAAACATTTTAAAATCGCAATCAAGCAAGAGTGGAACACGTGCCCAGCCGAGGCAGAAGCGCACACTGGTGGGGGGAGGGGGAGTGCTGGGGACTGCGGGGGACTCACGGGGTTACTGCTGCCTGGAGAGAGGCGAGGGCCAGGAGAAGGGTGGCTGAGGGGGACTTCAAGCTGGATTTAAAGGTGAGGCCGTGCTCACCAGACTGCGGCTGGTGAGCGGCTTAGGGGCTATCCAGGCTTGTGTCTCTGCCGCCTCCGCTCTTTTCACGCAGAAACTTCTGTGTTCGGTGCCTTTAATGATCAGAAAACCTATCATGGTAATTGGGGGGTAGGGGGGTCCAAAAAGCCTGGAATGTATACTGTTTAGAATAGAAAAAAATGAATTTTCTTGTTTAAAGATTGTATTTATTTAGAGAGAGGGGCAGGGAGGGGGAAAGAGAGGGAGAGAAATATCAGTATGTGGTTGCCTCTCACACACCCCCTACTGGGGACCTGGCCCACAACCCAGGCATGTGCCCTGACTGGGAATTGAACCAGTGACCCTTTGATTCTCAGACCCACGCTCAGTCCACTGAGCCACACCAGCCAGGGTGAGTTTTCTTGTTTTCAAGTGTTCAAGTAGACATAAGAATTGTGACTGGGTGAGCAAAACTTAATTGGGAATTCCTGGCAAGACAGTGATGTAGACACTGCTCCCCAGATCTCAGGCTCGGCCACCCCCACCTCCTGTCCCAACAGAACCCCCCCAAAATGGCTAAAGAAAAAGGCAATGACTTCCATCAGCACTGGACACTAGCCATCCACACCAAGGAGACTCGGTGCTTTCTGCCAGCTGGCGCCCTGGGGGACCAAACAGAAGGCATCATTGAGAAAAGGCAGGCTGCTCCTAAGTGGTCCAAAAGTCATCAAGAACTTGTGGGGCCCTGGCCAGGTCGCTCAGTTGGTTAGAGCATCGTCCCCATATGCCAAGGCTGAGGGTTTGATCCCCCGTCAGGGCACATGCAAGAATCAACCAATGAATGCATAAATAAGTGAAACAACAAATCAATGCTTCTCTCTCTCTCTATCTCTCCCTCCCTCCTTCCCCGCACTTTCTCTCTCTCTCTCTCTCTCTCTCTCTCTCTGAAATCAATTTTAAAAAATTAAAAGAACCCGGCTGGTATAGCTCAGTGGATTGAGCGTGGGCTGGGAACCAGAGGGTCCCGGTTCAATTCCCAGTCAGGGCACATGCCTGGATTGTGGGCCAGGTCCCCAGTGAGGGCCATGTGAGAGGCAACCATACATTGTTCTTTCTCCCTCCTTCTCCTCTCTCTGAAAATAAATAAAAATCTTTAAAAAAAAATTAAGAGAGAAAAAGAAGACATGACGTTGGAGTCCCCCCACGCCCCTCCCCCATTTCTGGAGTGTGGGCTCTGTTTGCCTTCCCGCTCCCACAAGCTGCCGAAGACACGCCCTTGAGACTGATGTGGTGAGACAATCTGGATGGATTATGACTCAGTTAAGGCCTCTGTGTGCATGACTCAGCCCTGTTGAAACCTCTACATAAACTTTTAAGATTTGGTGGGTGGGTGTGAGAAAACTTCATGTCCTGCAGTCACCCGAGACTGATTTTTGAGCTCCGTTACTTACTGAACCTGCCACCTACCAATCTGGCTGCCCCTTTCTTCGGTGTCTGCCCTCCGCCTACCAGGGGGCGGGGTTTAGATTTCACCCGGGGCAGCTCCAGGCCAGGACTGTGGCCCCCACCAGGGGCGTCCCTCTCACTCAGCAGGTGAGGCCTGGAGGTCAGGGTGGCCTGAGGGTGATGGGGTGAGGGTGCACCCCAAGCTTCCCTCCCACCTCTGCATACCTGTAGCGTTCAGACCACCCCAAGTGCACTGTGGGCACTTGACTGGTCCTACCTGGGCACAGCCACTGAGAAGCCCTGCAAAACAGCTGGTAGATTCATGAAGCAGAAAAGCATGCCACCACCCTGCCCAAAAGGAATTCTCCCCCCAAATTTTAGTAACTTATTTACAATAATGAAGGCTTCTTGAGAACTTAAAAATAATAAAAACTCCATCTTTTTTTCTTTGCTAAAAATTCACGCGGGGAGGTGGCACTAAATCTCCCAGCAGGGGCTGCTCAGCGCCTGCTTTCTCCGCCGCCTTTGGCTGCAGGATGTCTGACGGGATTGCTCCCTGCTGTGTCTTCTGTCAGTCTCCAGTCCTTTGGTCTGAACCTAAACGGCTGAGAAAGACTCAGGCAGGAGCTCTCACCCCCTCCCACTGAACAGGGCTCGGTTTTGTCTTGGCTTGAGTTGGCAAATCACAGTGTCTCTTTCTCCCGCCAAGTGCGGGGTTATTGGAGACACAGGTCACAGGAACTAGGGAACTGGAGATGAACCTGTCAGGTCTATCATTGACAAAGGGGACTGGAGAACGTGGCTTTAGTTCCTTAGACAAATGGGCGCCCTTGTGCTTTGCCCTTGAACTAGACAGATTTTGCCATCAGCCCCCGATACACTGCCCCCTGCAGGGCCAGGCTGATTATTGCCAGGCAAAGAGCCCCCCTGAAAACCCTTTCTGAGGAGCTGAGCCCCCACTAAGACATTCTTCTGAGGAGCAGGGGATAGACAGAGAGGCCTCCAGCGTTTCTGTGGCCTGAGTCAGTGCCACCCCCCAATCCCACCCTGACGGGGAAAAATGAAACCAAGGACATAAAGATTCGACCCCAACAGCCCCACTGGGCTGACTTAGACTTTCCTCTGGGAGGCTGAGGCGAAGGAAAGCTCATAGGGTCTGGGGAGACGCTGAAGCTCAGAGCCCACCAGCCCCCCACGCTTCTGAGGCAGCTGCCCCTCTGTGGGGCAGGCGGGGGGAAGATTCACTGCAACATCTGATTCGAATTCTCAGTAAGGTTCCAGGGGGCTCTGGAAAAGATCTAGAAACTAGAGGAAATCATAATAAAGGGGCAGATCTGAGAGCAAGAAGTACTGCAGGGCGGCAGAAACCACAACAGCTGGGTTAGAAGCCATCGCGCCGGCTGTAAATAGCAGAGAGGGCACTGGAGGAAACATTAACATGGTCAAGGGGAGAAGCGATGGAGGGAGAAAAAGGAAAGAGGCGGGCAGTCGGGCACAGGGGATATAACCAGAGAATAACAGGGATTCCGGAGAGAAAAGAACAGACACAGCGAAAGCAGTCCTCAAAGACGTGGGAGAGAACGTCGCTGGTGCGCAGAAAGAACTCGGCTGGAAACTGAGAGTATGTTCTGGGACCCAAGCAAAGCTGATGAAGAGAGGACCACATGTAGACACACCATGGTGGAATGCTCAAAGTAAAAGCTGTGAACGTTTCTGAAACGCGCGTGCACACCCATGCAAACGGAACTGGAGAGAAAGATGTTACTCTTCTTTTTACACCCTCTGTTCTGTTGTATTTAAACATACATATGCATTTTTCTTTTGTAATTTTAAAAACAAGCTTAAATTGGAGGGAGGGATGATAAATAAGGATATTGCAGATGCAAAAGAACAAAGAGCCTAAAATGAAAATGATTTCAGACTTCTCACAGAGAAGTAAATGTCAACTTGTTTTACCCGGACTCACAGTTAAAAACACATTTTACTGGAAAAATTACAGTTTACTTTGTAAACGTGTGCTTAAGCAGGATAAAGGATAAAAAAAGAAAAATTAAATCTACCTCTTACTTTTTGGACATTCATGATGCAATAATTAATTATCTTTACAACATTTGATGGACTTTAATATTTCTTACTCTTGTCTATATCGTTCTGTGTTTTTAAAAATGCACTCATAGTCCTGGCTGGTGTAGCTCAGTGGATTGAGCGCGGGCTGGGAACCAGAGGTTCGCTGGTTCGATTCCCAGTCAGGACACATGCCTGGGTTGCGGGCCAGGTCCCTAGTTGGGGGTGCGTGAGAGGCAACCACACATTGCTGTTTCTCTCCCTCTCTTCCTCCCTTCCTTCCCCTCTCTCTGAAAATACATAAATAAGATCTTTAAAAAAAATGTCTACTAGGATATAGGAAAAAACAGATGCAAAAAAACCTCAGGATTGAGAAAAAATTCAGCTCGAAGCACTTACTTGGTGGTTTAGGGAAAGAAGAACTTTCATGTATTCACAAAAGAATGTGAATGACTACCATTTTGGGGGAAATCTTCTGGCAATATCTTTAAAAAATTGAAATATATATTTTCATCTTACTCTTAGGAATCCATCATACAAAACAAAGACACCAGTATCTGAGGATGTATGAACTTGGATGCTTTGTGCAGCAATGTGTAGTGTTTATATTTCACAGCTACACCTTCATTTTGTTTTCATCTGCATTGTTTCATAATTTCTCGTTTGTCAAGCAATGTCTTCATTTGTCTCTCTGAGCTTTTAAGTGCTTGCCAGATGAGTCCCAAAATTAATTTCATCTGTGAGTTCATATTTCAGTCATTAAATTGGTTGGCTGTCTTTTTTAGCATTTGATTTCTTCATGGGCTTTAGGATTTTGGTTTACAGGCTCGTGATGGTGAGGAGTGGATGCATCTGTTTTGTGCCCTGATTTGTTCTCTCGCCTTTCTCGTCTGGTGGATTTAATTTTGTGGTGACAGCCACTGTGCCCTAGTCCAGACTGGCCTTGTGATGACAGCTGCGAACCTGTGCTCTTCACTGCCTCGGGGGTCTTGCAGACCCACTCACAACAGTAGAAGGTGGCTTGACCCGATGCTTGATGGCAAGACTATCTTTCCTCTGCTGCCTCTTCAGTCCATAGTTTTGGCCGTAGCTCCTGAAAGCTGGTCAGTTGCCAGTTTTTCCCAGCCTCCTTTCTCAAGTGAGAGGCGGCCTCCTTCCGGTCCCTGGATTCAGCCAGGGAGTCTGGCTCCTTCCTCTACTTCATGTGCAGCATTTTAGTTCCCATAGTCCCACAGGCCCTTGGCTTTGGCCCTACTCACCCATCTGCTTTTCAGTTAGTTCTCTTTCTTGTCCACTGAGAGGTTTATCCTGTTTTTTAGCCTGTTTATGTCTTATTAATATCTTTTAAAACGTGTACTCTCGTTGTTATGCATTTGCAGAGATGAGAGCTTGTCAAAGCATGAACTTCCAACCTTCCTCTCCTTAGTGTTTCAGTCACTTCCTGCTTCTCGTATCTATTTCTCGACCTACCAGTGGAAGCACACGAGTGGACAGCGTTGGAGGGGCTGGGGTGGAAGAGCTGAACAGTGAGACTGCAGCACCGAGAATTCAAGTGCTGGACATTTCCCCTGGGCTCAGTGGGCTGGACAGGGATGTGGACCCGATCAGTAAAAGCCTATCCGAGCAACTTCTAACTATGAACCCTCTCCCTACAGTGACGCCCCGTGTCTGTGAGATGATTTGCAGGAGCAGAAAGTTCTGAGCTCAGGGCTCTCCTGCAGTCCTATTGGAAGCCCTGCTGACACCCCCCTTGTGAGGTGGTTGTACCCACCACAGACATTTTAGACAACGCAGAGGGCCGAAGAGAAAGCTAATACTGCATAACACGCAGGGGCGTCCAACCCATGGCTCTCAGGCCGCCTGCGGCCCAGGATGGCTGTGCATGTGGCCCAACACAAAATCGTAAATTTACTTAAAACCTTTTTTTCCCCATCAGTTTTCATTAGTGTTTGCGTATTTAATGTGTGACCCAAGACAACTCTTCTTCTTCCAGCGTGGCCCAGAGACGCCGAAAGGTTGGACACCCCTTAAGCCACAAGAGCTCTCAGCTGGCTGCGTAGAAAATAAACAAGATGTGACCCTTTGGGAACAATTCATACTGTTGAGATACAATACAAACAAAGTGACAGAAAGAAAAATAAGAGAGATGTAGCTGAGTGCTTAAATTCTTCTCCATAAAAAGAGTCATAAATTTTAATACTGACTCGAAAAAAAACACCCCCCCAATTCTGAATAGACCAACAACCAAAAAGGGGTTAAAAAAAAGAGAGGGAGTTACCAAAAACTCAGCTGCTCCCTAAAGGACTTCAGGGTTAGATGATTTTGCCAGCAGGGCTTTTCTAATGTTTCAGGAACAGCAGTGCCTGTCGTTGAATAAATTATTTCAAAACACAGAATAAAGAAAGAATGCTCCTCAGTTTTGGTTGTAAACTGGTACAAGTCTCATTCTCAAATCTACCAGGAAAAAAAATGATCAAAGGAAACCACAGACCAGGGTGTGCAGACACCAGTGTCTACAAGAGCCAGAAAGTAATATAAAGGATGAACTTGGCTGGGTATAAAATTACAGGGGAAAGTGGAAGCTACAGGAAATGGAGAGTGTGTGCCCCTCGTTCAGGAATTCCCGGTCAGATGCTCCAATACCCTGGGCTGGTCCAAAACAAGTCCCATGGGTCACGGGTTTGCAGCCCCTGGTATAGACTGATCTCCACTATAAACACAGAGGTAAAAATCCTAAATAAAATACTCGTGAGTACAATTCAACCTATATTACAATTTTTTAAAAATCGACTATGCCCAAGTTACAGTTACTCTAAGGGTTGCAGAAATGTTTTCATATATAAAAATTATTCTTAAAATAACTCATCATCTCAATAGGTCGCATCAAAAAGCCCATATGATCATTTCAATAGACAATGGAACTTAGCTTGCGAAGAGCAGAGGCCTGGGGATCCAGAGCTGGGTTGGGTGTGGGCTGGCAGAGGGTGCCTCAAAGGTAGCATCAAGGGCTAAAGGCAGCACCAGGCCCCTCGGAAAGCCCTGGAAAGTGTCACTCCAAGGAACTGGACCGAGAAGCAGAAACCAGGTAAAGGTGAGAAGACAGAGACTTGGGGAGAGGCTTGGAGGCACAGACTTGGGGCTTCGCTGCAGGGGGCCTCCATGTCCTCTGGTCCGGAGCCAAGTTTAAACTCTGGGTGCTGAAAATGCATTTGAAAACATTCAGCATCTGTGCCTCATAAAACAGCTCTTAAAGCTGAGACTCTAAGGACAATGCCTTCACACGAGAAAGGACATATCATACAAAGCAGCTCACTTAAAAAAAAAAAAATGCTTTCCTGTTCTGATTTTCTGAGGAGCCATTTTGTATTTTCAAGACTTTCTACAATAAAAAGGTATGCGGGCAGGAGAGCACCACAAAAACTACAGGGGAACCTGGAGAGAAGAGGAGACAGTGGGAGGCAATGAACCTTGTATTTTATACGGTCAAATCTAAATCAATCTATGTTATACCTCAATAACAAATTTGTTTTTTAAAAATAGTTACATCTGAATGCATACTGATAGAGTGGCTGGCAATAAAGCTCAGTAAAGACTCTGGCACCTCTACTTCATACCATATACAAAAACAAATTCCAGCCTGGCTGGTGTAGCTCAGTGGATTGAGCACGGGCTGGGAACCAAAAGGTCCCGGTTCGATTCCCAGTCAGGGCACATGCCTGGGTTGCGGGCCAGGTCCCCAGTGAGGGCCATGTGAGAGGCAACCATACATTGCTCTTTCTCCCTCCCTTCTCCTCTCTCTAAAAATAAATAAATAAAAAATCTTTTAAAAAAAAATTCCAGATGGACTGAAGACTTAAATGTAAAACAGTAAAATAAAAATTGTGGGGGAAAATATGTATGAGACCACAAATTTCACCCAAGATCAGGAGATCTACTAGCTGGAACAGAAAATAAGAAGTCATAAAACGAGAGGAACATATTTGATTCCCCACGAAGTGAAAAATTTTAGAAAGGTCTTATATCAAAGTGCAGTGATAAACTGCGGGAAATGTTAAAAGAATGAAAACCTTTTAACATCAATAAGAAAAAGACAAATAATACAACAGCAATAGGTAAATTTATGAAGTTGGTGAAGAGGCAATTCTGGCAGGAGCAAATCCAGTCAAGAAACCAATTAACAGACCCCCCCCACCCCAAGCAGAGAACTGCGAATTAAAAAACCAAGAAGGTCACTTCTCACTTATCAGAAGAGCAAAAATTAAAAACAACACCAACACCTGCCGATGAAAGGGATGCAGGAAAACGATGCTTTCATACATCGGTGTTAGAAATGTGAATTATAGCATTTTGGGAAAGCAACCTGGCAAATAGCTATTAAAATTTAAAAACCTCTTTCCCACAGTAATCTCATTCCTGGGATAATGCCCTAGAAGTAAAGGCAACAGTGCACAGGGATCTGGGCAGAACCTTGTCTACTACAGCCTTGGAGCGGTGGCCAACTGGAAACCAAGGCAACTGCGCCATCCAACTCGGGGGGATTTCTAACCTGGACGGAGAGTAGTGTATGTAAATACGATTCAGCTTTTTAGGTGTAATTACACCCATGCCCTGAAAAGGAGGAGGGAAAAAATCTGTATGTGTGAATTGTTGGAGAGAGTGGTGGAAGGAAGTTAGTTAGGAAGCAAGCCAGCAAGATAGAGCGGCTGTTAACGTGGAAGGGGATGGGAGAGAAATACTTAAAAATAAGTCTCCATATTTAAAACCCGTGTTGTAACGTGAGCCCATCCATGCAAAGTTATGCGAGCATATAGAGATGAGGGAAAAGGTGGTCACTGGAATATTAATGATAATTATCCCCAGGAGTGAGATTGCAGGTGACTCACTTTTTTCCTTATATATTTTCTATGTTTTAAATGTTATATAATGAGTATATATTATTTATATAATCAGCGGAAAACAAAGCTATTTTCACGAGCGGGGCGGGGGTGGAGGGAGGATATTAGCACGCAGAGGTCCCTAAGGGACCTGATTTAAAGAGCACAGAAGATCGAAGATCGATATTTAATTAACATACCAATTGCTGGCATGGCAACTGATGTTTTCCCAATCCCTTAAAGTGTAGGTTCGCTTAAGTAGCCAAAATGTCATTTGAAACATTGTTTACAAGCCTCCGGTTTACCTAGGACTGAAGAACGGAATGAGCACAAATACCGAAGGGGCAGGAGACATTACAGCAAGTTTTCCGTAAGTGCCCCATCAAACGACTGGCTCTCCTGTACCCACGGCAGCTGAGAATCCCCTCACCAAGCTAATCCGGCAACTTCCAAACCCTGTCATCATTGCTTTCCATATTTTTTTAACCATTTCTTTTTCCAGCCCTCTCTGGAATAGTTCTTAAAGTCTTCGTTTTAAATCTTGAATGTTGGTTTTGCTCTTCTTTGTACTTCTTTCTCGCGCTGGGTGGCTTCCCGCAGCTGGGCGTGCACCTTGCTTTTGGTGAGCACGGCTCTCTGTCTTCTCCCCTGCCTTCTCTCCACGCACCTGCCGGATTCAGAGGAGGGCTGCATGTGCTCTGGCGTTGTCTATGCAGAGCTTGGACTGGCCAGGCTCTCAAATAACGATAGGGTTAAACAAGAAGTTGGTGTCCCATGCCAGGCTAAGGATTCGACAGTGAATGGGGTGTGATCCCGGAGAGATCACAACCAGACACGTGATCAGGGCTCGCCTGGACACACAGTGCTGGGGAAGCTTGTGCGGAGGATGCCATTGGTAAGGACGGGGATGGGGGCGCCAGCTTCTAGAATCTGGCAGAGAGAAAGACCAGTATGTGCAAAGGTCTAGTGGTTCTCCGGTGCGGTCCCAGATGAACAGAACCAGCATCACCTGGGAACTCGCTGAAAATTCTAATTCTCGGGCTCTGCTCCCGACTAACAAAGCTGAAACTCTGGGGGTGGGTCCCGGCAATGTTTTATCAAGTCCTCCAGGTGATTCTGACGCGCCCTAGTATTTGAGAACCACGGCTCTAATAGAGGCCTGAGCGAGGATCTTTAGCTGAAAGGGCGAGGAGAAAGGAGGCTTTGTGAGGGCCTCTGATGCCAGTCAACGGGGTTAGACTTTACTCCGGGGTCTCGATGAAAGTAGGGGTCTGTGTCACACAATCGCTCCCAACTCGGCGTTTCGGGGAGCTCTGGCATTCTCTGCGCACCCGGGGCCGAAGACAGCACTGAGTTTCCCCACCCCCCGAAACACCAGGCGGCCGGCAAAGAGGTCGGGCTGCAGACCTCTCCCCACTGCGGAGCCATGGGTTAGCGATCCAAGAGGAGGTGAGCACACACAGGATGTGGAAAACCGACGAAGACAGGGAAGAAGCTGCACTGGACGAAGCCGGGGCGCTGGAGGCTACCGCACCCCGCCCCAAGCCTAGCGCGACCCGGGAGGCTGCCCTGCGAGCCCAGGCCCCGCCCCTGGCCCGAGGAGCAGGGCGATTTGGGACAGCAGGTCCCGCCCCCGGCCCCGCCTCGGCCCCGCCCCGCCCTGCGCGCGCCCCGGCCGGCCTCCAGGGGGGGAGCCGTCTTGGCCCGCGCCCCTGCGCGCGCCCGCGGCCGGGTTGCAGGGCTGGGCGCGCGCCCCGCGTCTGGGGCAGGAAGATGGTGGCGAGCGCGCGAGTGCAGAAACTGGTGCGGCGCTACAAGCTGGCGATCGCCACGGCGCTCGCCATCCTGCTGCTGCAGGGCCTGGTGGTGTGGAGCTTCAGCGGCCTGGAGGAGGACGAGCCGGGCGAGGTGCTCTGACGGCGGGGCAGGCAGGCGAACAGGCCGGGCGCGGGGGCGCGCGGGGTCCTGGCGGGGCTAAGGGCTGCCCAGGCTGGGGAAGTGGAGCATGGGCCGCATGCGTGCCAGACGCAGGCAGCCTCCTGGAATTGGGCATCCGACTCCTGGCTCCCCTTCCCCGGCGGACCTGAGGGGCTGTGCTCGGGGTGGTACGTGACCCGGAGGCCCGGGCGATAGGCTGGCAGGAGGCCGGAGCGGGAGGAGCGGGTCTTGGTGGGGTGGTCTCCTGCCCCAGGAGCTATGAAGGTCAGGAGCGGGGAGCGGGGCAGGGAGGCGGGGCTGGGCCCGAGCCTGTTCCTTGGTGGGGAGCCCCAGGCCAAACTTTCTGAAGTTGGGAGGGGGAGGGGGTGTGCGCGCCGTGGGCGGAGGCGTGAGGCCAAGGGACCCCGGGCGTCCGCTTGTAGAAGCGCGTGACAGGTAGCCGTCGGTGGGATAGTGGAGGCCGCGGGTGGAACTCAGTTCGGCAACTGAGGAACAGGGAGTGAACCCAAGGGAAAGACCTGGAGTGTCGCCGAGGAGTGGCTTCCTTAGCCAAACCAAGCCACGCCAGGGTCTTCAGGAAGAGATGCCCGAGGGAAATGAGCTGGTGAGTTGACCTCAGGGAATTAGGGAATTGGGGATACGGTCGCCTCTGGTTCCAAGGGAATAGGGACAGCAGCAGCTGCTTTAGCAGAGCCCCAGACCCTAGAGCAGGGGCAGACGTGCCCTGCGCACTCCCAGGTCCCTGCACCTGAGGGTCTGAGGTTCTTTCACTCTAGGCTGACCATGGTTTCAGCTGGAGTTCCACATATGTCCTCCCCAATGTGGTCAGGAAGAGTCCCATAGGGTCTGGGGCTATCCTGGAAGGTCAAGGAGGATAGGCCAGATCCTGGTCCTAAGCTGTGGGCCGGAGGGCAGAGCTTCCCTGCACCCACCCCATGCCCTGGGTTTTGGTGCCTCTAGAGCTCTGAGGCAGGCACCCTGCTTGCCTGTCCTCTTGGGCCTCTCCACGTGGCCGGGTGAAGGCCAGAGGAACCCCGGCGTCCACTTTCCCTTCGAGCATCTGGGCAGTCTGGGAGTTCCGGTGTGAGAACTGGGAGAAGGGCCGTCCTCGCCTGTTTTGGGAGAACCAAGGGGCTGGGATGGTGAGGGGAGATGGAACATAGTCACCTAAAGGAGCTGAGGGTGTGGGTATGGGAGGCTGGCTCTGACCTCAGAAGAGTGAGCTCGTTCTCTGTGGACCAGTAAGTAGGAGGAAGAGAATGTTTTGGGTCCAGTGTCAGAAGACTCCAGGCAGATGAGACATTCTAAGGTGGAATGAGCTGCCAAGGCAGCTAGGGAGCCCTCTGACCCTGGGGTGTGTGAGCAGAGGCCGGTGACCTCTGAGGAGGGGCGCGGCAAAACCTCGGGGGTTTCTCAGAAACAGAGGGCCCTGAGTTGCTGCGTGACTCCGTGGGTCTCTGGAAAGGCTGAGAGATTGTCCAGGCCTGGAGGCCCTGCCGCCCTGGGCTGGAGCACTGGGGCAGCGGGGTGGTTGGGATCCCACCTTCCCACTTCCTCCTGGCAGGAACTGTTCGGGGAATACCCGGCCGGGATGGAGAACGATCCTTAACTGATCGAAAGACTGTGCAGTCCAAGCAGCCACCAGCGCCTGGACCCCTCAGTAGCCACCTCACTAGACCTCAGGGTTGCCAGGCAGCATAGCCTAGTGCTCAGGAAGGTGGGCACTGAAGTCGGACCACCCCACTTCACTGTCCTACGTCCTTTTCCAGCACTGCGGCTAAATAGTGGCGTGACCACTGGCAAATCACCTAACCTCTCCGTGTCCTCATCAGTGTCTCCCCTCACGACGGGGATAATAATAGCACCTCTCTTGTTGGTTGATTGTAAAGATTCAATGAATGATGCCTGTGAAGTATTTGCAGGAGCTCCTGGCATATACTAAGCCATCGATAAATAACTCATTGTTATCTCACACTGCACTGGGAGTAGGGATTCATTCATTCATTCATTCATTCATTCAACAACTATTTATTTATTAAGTTCTACTTGGTACCAGGCGGTGTGCTAATACTGTGCATACAGAAATACATGGACGGAGTCTCGGCCCTTGCGGGCAGGCAGTCTGCAGGGAGGGGCTGACAGTGAAAAGGAAACTCATTATAATAACATGGGGGCTGATTTAGATTTAGGTGTGGAGGGGGGGTCGGGGAAGGCTTCTGCAGGAAGTAGCATGTGAGCTGAAGGAGCCCGTCAGCCTGGGAAAGAGGTGGGCAAAGTTTGGGCCAAAGGCCCTGAGTTGTATGGGCTCAGCTGCCGTGAGGAGTGGGAGGAGGGTGTGTGGTATGTTCCCTGGAAGAAGGTTTTAGAGTTAGTCCAGGCATAGTGAGGGGTGAGGGTTTTATGGTAAGTGCAGTGGGAAAGCCCCCCACGGGGTTACACAGCAATGGGATCGGATGTGCATTTACAGTGCACACTCTGCCCATCTCTGGAGGGGGTAGAGTGGAGACCAGGGATGGTCATTAACATCCAGAGAGCCACTCTGTCGTTTTCAAAGCTTTCACAAACACTGCCTCACCACTTATTTTAAACTCAGTCTGAGAAGTCCAAAGGAGGTAGGGTGTGGAGTAAGCGGTTCTGTGTTGTTTCCCCAGCTCAGAGGATTCTGAGGAGGAGCTGCAGAGCTGGGAAGGACAGAGGACTTCAAACCTCCTCAATGGGGAGGAGGGGGCCTCAGAGGCCAGAAGGCATCTAGGTCAGAGGGCCAGTCCCCACCCTCAGTAATCAGAGGGGACACTGACCTCCAGCACTCTGACCTCAGGAACAACTGGGGACAGCTCCTATAGCAGCCCTGCTGCAGCCCATGTGAACATGCCTGGATCGGGCAGGGCTGGGGGCTGGCTGTCCACCAAGGACCCTCTTCTCCCCCCATTCCTCACTGCTGCCGCCTGGTCCCCAGCCTCCTCTGGGATTGTCCTTCTCAGGGTCAGCCAGCTCCCTGCTGCAGGGCACGGCACCAACACACCCATCTCCTCCCACATCCTGCCTCCCACCACAGCCAGCCTGGCCCTGTGCCCTGGACCCTGCCCTCCTGACCAGCTTCCTGACTCGCTGATGCTGGCTTCCACCCCGAGAGCCCACAGCTCCTCTGCCACCTCTGCCCACCTAAGCTTGAGGATGTCTGTCTCTGGTGTGCGGCCAGGCCAGACACCGCCAGGCTGTTGTGCACTCAGCTCGGTGGAGCTGCGTTCGCCTTTCCTGGGGGCTCCCAGTTCAGGTGCCTTATCCAACTTGGGCACTGCGTGGGGTTTGCGGCCTCCTCCCCACCCTGCCCTCCCTCTCGCAGGTGTCTCTTCTCAGATGGGAAAAAAACACTCTCAGCTCTCATTGGGTGCCTCTTAATAGATCAGAGGGCGGGCTGGGTGCCAGGCACAAAGGGTATGGGTACTAGTGGGGAGGGATGGGGCTCCGGCCCTAAGATGGCTATCAGCTTGACACGTGAGGTGCCGTGCTCTGACAGGGAAGAGGAACAGGTCCTAGGGGAGTGAGGGGCAGAGAAAAACCAGTGCAACAGAGTCAAAGTGTCTGAGGGCCGTGGGCTCTTTCCTGACATTGTGTTCGACCAGGTCCTACTCCCCTTCCAGTGATAATAACAATCAAATCCTCGCCTATGCCACGAGCTTCACGTTCATTCATTCATTCAGCAAATATGTGCTGAGTGTATAATATTGCCAGACATTCTTCTGGGCTCTCGGAACCCATCGGTGGACAAAACAACAAAGCCCTGTCTTCGTGGAGCCTACCTCCTTGGAAGGGTATGGACACGGAATAATACGTTATAGGATGAGAGAAGGTAGTAAGTGCCAAGGGGAAAACACAGCAGAGGCTGGCGGGGGGGCCTGGAGTTTTAAACACCATGTTAATTTTAAGGTCGGCCGTACTGAGAAGATGCCATCGGAACAAAGATGGAAGGAGACCAGAATGGGCTGTGGGGACACCTCGGTGGGGAGCGTTCCAGGCACGGGGCAGGCAGGAGTGGGAGGGATGGAGGCAGTGAGAAGTGATCTGATTCCTGAAGTAGCTACCTTCTCGAAGGAAACCCCAACAGGATTCACTGATGGGTGACTGGAGTGGGTAGGAGGGAAATAAGAGTCAAAGATGGCTCCTAAAAGGTTTTGGCCTGAGCAGCTTGAAGGACGGAGTTGCCGTTCGCT
>PVJI01005881.1:52503-92168 GCA_004026765.1 Micronycteris hirsuta
GGAGGGGGGGCGGGGGGGGGGGGGGGGGGGGGGGGGGGGGGGGGGGGGGGGGGGGGGGGGGGGGGGGGGGGTGCGCATTCTCCTGCCAGGTGAGGAGGTGCACGCTGCTGAAAGGCTATGTGGGAGGGGACTTGTGGAGAGGGCGCTCGTGGAGTGGAGGGGGAGACCCGCGGAGTGGGTTGACAGAGAATGGCGAGAGAAAAATGGGCACCGCTAATGGAGCCAACTCTAGCTGCGTTATTTCGCGCCCTCTCCTTTGACACAGCTCCCTCCCGAATTTCACAGCCAAGGGAATGTGCCAGAGCAGGCAGGTACCTGGGGGCATGGCCAAGCTCTGCGTGGGGGCATGGGGACTCCAGGGTAGTCACACAGTGCCTCCTGCTCCCCGTCATCCCTGGGCGGTGCTGCCACTGGAAATCTTGCGCTTCCTCTGTCTTGGTGGTCTCGGAGAGAACCCAACCAGTATGGGGTCTCAGGTTTCACCTCTCTCCTCTCCACCAGGAAAGACCCCTTCTCTCAGCTGTGGCCTCAGTGGTGCAGCCTCATGGAAGTGCACTAGGCAGAAGGATGCTCTCCGTCTGTCTCTTCCCAGCCAAGCCTGGGTGGGAGTGGACACTCTTATGTCCTCTGCAGGGTCTCCACACCCTTCTCTTGTGACGTATGTGGACATTCGTTTTCACATCTGCTGAAAAAGAAGGTGGTACTCACTCCAAAGCAGAGAGGAGACTCGGTGATCTGTGTGATAGTGGGCATGTCGGTGCCCCGGTACCATGGAGGGAGGACGGGGAGAACTCCCAGCAGAAGCACTGTTTGTGCAGAGTCCTCAGGTGAAGAGAGCTTCTCTAGGTCAAGGATTGCAGGGCTTCTAGGCCTGAGGCCAGCAGGGAGCTGAAGGAGCAGGAGGAGAGTGACTGTCCTAGTGACCTGTCTTTTACAGAAAGGAAGGCAGAGGAAGCCACGGCCACTGGACCCTGGCGAAGGCTCCAAGGACACAGACAGTTCAGCTGGGCGGCGCGGCAGCACCGGCAGAAGGCATGGGCGCTGGCGGGGCCGTGCTGAGAGTCCAGGTGTGCCCGTGGCCAAAGTGGTGCGGGCCGTTACCAGCAGGCACAGAGCTAGCCGAAGGGTCCCTCCCGCCCCACCCCCGGAGGCCCCTGGCCGCCAGAACCTGAGTGGGGCGGCAGCCGGGGAGGCGCTGGTTGGGGCAGCTGGCTTCCCACCACACGGAGACACTGGGAGTGTGGAGGGCGCCCCGCAGCCCACAGACAATGGCTTCACCCCCAAGTGCGAGATTTTGGGCAAAGACGCGCTGTCTGCACTGGCCCGGGCCAGCACCAAGCAGTGCCAGCAAGAGATCGCCAATGTGGTGTGCCTGCACCAGGCCGGGAGCCTCATGCCTAAGGCTGTGCCTCGGCACTGCCAG
This sequence comes from Micronycteris hirsuta, assembly GCA_004026765.1. NCBI lineage: Eukaryota > Metazoa > Chordata > Mammalia > Chiroptera > Phyllostomidae > Micronycteris > Micronycteris hirsuta. Next base: position 53,927 of record PVJI01005881.1, read on the forward strand.
CTGGCTGGTAAGAGACAGGCATGGGTGGAGGGAGGGCAGCCCCGGGAGGTGGCCTGGCAGGGATCCCGCCCCCGTTTCTCAGGGGAAGAAAGCTCAGAGGGACCCACCTCCCTTGCCTAGCTGGTGGTGATAAGGACGCTAAGTGGCCAAGGCGGAGAGGGGCCCCAGGAGGCTTGGGCTCTGAGTCTAGGAGTCTTCCTCTGGAAAGCAGGCAGCTCCCTCATCCCATCTGGCCTCCCCCCTGTAGCCTAGGGAGGGGCCTCACTGGCACCCCTGTTCTCAGGTAAGATGAGCCCTGGCATCCAGTGGGACGAGGCCCGGGCCCAGCAGCCCGTGGATGGCCCCCCAGTGCGCATCGCCTACATGCTGGTGGTCCATGGCCGCGCCATCCGCCAGCTAAAGCGTCTCCTCAAGGCTGTCTACCACGAGCGGCACTTCTTTTACATCCACGTGGACAAGGTACTGTGGGGGCGGCCCAGAGTGAGCAGAGACCCCGAAGGTCACAGACAGGGTTTCTGACCTAGCTAAGGGAAACAGGCCTAGGATAGGGGAACAGTCAGCACAAGGTGACATGTGCGCTCTCCATTCCATGTCACTTGTACTCTGCCCTGGCGGTGGGGTGGGGAGGTCGTATGCTGAGGGTCCACCTGTGGCTGCTGAGGATCTCCCATCCCCCACCCCGCTAGCGCTCCAACTACCTGCACCGGGAGGTGGTGGAGCTGGCCCGGCAGTATGCCAACATTCGGGTGACACCCTGGCGCATGGTCACCATCTGGGGCGGGGCCAGTCTGCTGAGGATGTATCTTCGGAGCATGCAGGACCTGCTGGAGGTGCCTGGCTGGGCCTGGGACTTCTTCATCAACCTCAGTGCCACCGACTACCCAACCAGGTATGGGGGGGTCCTCTGAACCTCCAGATGGGAGGGGGCCCGTTTGGGGTTGGAGGGTCCTGATAGGCCCCTTCCCCTCCTGCCTTATTCTGGGATCCACACATTCCAGACATGGTCCCTTGGCCCCGGCCATGTTTTAGGGGAGAGAATGGTGATGAGGATGGGGAGGAGGAGGAGCCAGAGGGGTATACTGGGTGCTGGGTCAGCCAGCGAGGGGTGCAGGAAGGATGGGGTGGTCTTCCTCGGGCCCTTAGGTGCCCACCACCCCAGAGCATCAACCTGGAATAGGGCACATGGCCAGGAGGCCAAGAGGTAAAAGTTAGGAGTGCTGGAGGGAGTCCGCTCTCGGCCAGTGACCGAGCACCCCTCACAGTGCCCACACCCCATTGCCTCTCCAGGACCAATGAGGAGCTAGTGGCTTTCCTGTCCAAGAACCGGGACAAGAATTTCCTCAAGTCACATGGCAGGGACAACTCCAGGTGAGGGGACGGGGGAAGAGGCCCTGGCCCTAGGGTCTCATCACAGCCCCTCCCACACTGGGGACGTGGGGCCCAGCCCGGGGGTACGAAGCCTCCGGACCAACCACAGAGGGAGAAGTGCTGGTTCCTAGGCAGATGGAACAGCCTGGACTCCACCCTACACAGCCCCAGCCTGGGCCGGTCTGCTACCCACAGGTTCATCAAGAAACAGGGCCTGGACCGGCTCTTCCACGAATGTGACTCGCACATGTGGCGCCTGGGCGAACGGCAGATCCCGGCGGGCATCGTGGTGGACGGTGGCTCCGACTGGTTCGTGCTGACACGTAGCTTCGTGGAATACGTGGTGTACACAGATGACCCGCTCGTGGCCCAGCTGCGCCAGTTCTACACCTACACGCTGCTCCCAGCCGAGGTGGGTGACCCGGGCCCTCACGCAGGCCCAGGAGGGAGCTTGGTGGGGTGCCCACAGCTCACCGTCCACCCTGTCCTGCCACCCGCAGTCCTTCTTCCACACAGTGCTGGAGAACAGCCCGGCCTGCGAGACCCTTGTGGACAACAACCTGCGGGTCACCAACTGGAACCGCAAGCTGGGCTGCAAGTGCCAGTACAAGCACATTGTGGACTGGTGCGGCTGCTCCCCCAACGACTTCAAGCCACAGGACTTCCTGCGGCTGCAGGTGTGTCCCCAGGGCCCCTAGTCGTTGCTCCTTGCTAGGACCCCACCCCGGCCTTTCACCAAAGTCAGAAGGCATTCAGGGCGGGCCAGTCAGGGAATCTGGGACCTTCCCACTCAGGGCTCTTGGGGCTACTGTGGCAGCAGGAAAAGCCCCGGAGGCCAGTCTCATGGCGGTGCTGGGAGGGACCCTTCCCCTGCCATGCTCTCTGGGACCACCAGACCCCTTTACCCTCCTTGCCTCTCCTGCTGCAGCAAATCTCCAGACCCACCTTCTTTGCCCGGAAGTTTGAGTCCACTGTGAACCAGGAGGTACTGGAAATTCTGGACTTCCACCTATATGGCAGCTACCCACCCGGCACGCCAGCCCTCAAGGCCTACTGGGAGAACGTCTATGACGCGGCCGATGGCCCCAGTGGGCTCAGTGATGTCATGCTCACCGCTTACACCGCCTTTGCCCGCCTCAGCCTGCACCACGCTGCCACCACTGCGCCCCTGCTGGTCACTCCACTCTGCAGGTGAGACCTTCTGACATATTGTAAGCCCTCATGGTGTGCCAGCTGAGGGGGAAGTCAGAAAGAGACATCCCCTGCCACCAGGGAGTCCCCAGTCTAAGTCAGAGGAAATTGCAAATAAAACGGAGATGGCAAGAGCCAGGCGCGTAGGTGCTCTGGGTGTGAGATTTGGGGCGAAGGAAGTGCCTGGGAATGGGACTCCCCAGAGCCCGTTCCCTGGGACTCCAGATCAAGTCGGATATGCTGATGGCATCTCCCTTTCTCCCTGCTGAAACCTTCTTAGGTTTGAGCCCAGGGGCTTGCCGTCCAGCGTGCACCTGTATTTCTATGACGACCATTTCCAGGGCTACCTGGTGACGCAGGTGGTGCAGCCCTCAGTCCAGGGGCCGGCAGAGACGCTTGAGATGTGGCTGATGCCCCAGGGGTCGCTGAAGCTGTTGGGGCGCAGTGACCAGGCCAGCCGGCTCCAGAGTTTGGAGGTGGGACAGGTCCTCCCCTTGCTTCCTCCTGACCCCCAGTAAGACTGAATGTAGTGGGAAGACAGGGCCAGACACTGAGGGAGGGGCAAGGACTGGGTTAGGCCTTTCAGGACTGTGTCCGTGGGCCCCTCCTTCCCAGGGACAGCAGCCTTGGCGGTGCCTCGTGTACATCTGTGGGTCATCCCTGCATGCACACATGGAGGGGGACCTCCCACCTGGGTGCACAGAGGATGCGCAGTGATCAGAGAGGAGACGGCAGTTCCCCTGGACTGCAGCCTCATCTCTAGACTGCAAGGGTTTTCTTCTGAAGGGACGTGAACATTCCATTTGGGCTACTCCTGTCTTCAGGTCTCTCTCAGAGGCCTTGGCTTCGTGTGGGGATGTTCTCTGGGCAGGACTTTGAACCTCACCTCTGCCTTCCTGCCCCACCATTGCAGACCAGGTCAGAATGGGAGCCTAGAACGGATTCTAGTCCAAGACCTTCATTTTGGAGATGGGGAAACTGAGACCCAGAGGGAGACAGTGACTAGTTTGAGGTCACACGGTACGTTAGAGGCAGCATTAGAGTAGAGAGGAGGATTTTCCCCCAGGCTCCTGCCCAGCTGCCTCCCTCCCTACAGGTTGGCACGGAGTGGGACCCCAAAGAGCGTCTTTTCCGGAACTTTGGGGGGTTGCTGGGGCCACTGGATGAGCCTGTGGCCATGCAGCGCTGGGCCCGGGGCCCCAACCTCACAGCCACTGTGGTATGGATCGACCCCACCTACGTGGTTGCTACGTCTTACGACATTGTGGTGGACACAGAGACCGAGGTCACACAGTACAAGCCCCCACTGAGCCGGCCTCTGCGGCCAGGGGCCTGGACTGTTCGACTGCTTCAGTTCTGGGAACCCGTGGGTGAGACCCGCTTCCTCGTGCTGCCCTTGACCTTCAACCGCAAACTACCTCTCAGGAAAGGTAAGGATCTAGTTCCTAAATGATGCCCAGAAGCCAGGGAAGTAATCCCAAGAAGCTGACCATCAGCTGACCCCCATCACTAGAGAAGGGAAAGGGGGAAAGTGGGAAACTTGACCGTCTGCCCCTTAGCATCCTAGGGCTGTGCTGTGGTGTGAAGGGGAAGCTTTGGAGTCGGGTAGACTTGGCTTTGCAACATGGCTTTGATGGTTGGGCTGTTATTCTTAGCAATCTACTTCCCGAGCCCCAGTCTCATTAAGTGTAAAGTAGGAGTAATGTAACTGTTGGAGAGCTCCCGGCTGCGTGGAACACAAAGCCACTCAAACTAGCTCAAATAAAAAAGGGGGACTTATCGGGGAATGCAGGGCTGTGCCCCGCAGACCCCAGGAAATGTCTCGAGTCTCACTGGAGACCAGAGGTGCTTTCTCAGTCTCTCTGGGGGGCCTTTTGTGCATCATCCCATCTTCTCTCTGTGTGTCAGCCTCAGGCTCTGGCTTCCTGATGCAAATACATGGCCTCTTAGGGCAACAGAGACTGACCAGGGCCTCTTGGTCCCCAAGTTCCACATTCTTAGGACAGCAAATCTGACTGTATGTCCTGGTGGGCAAGGTCACATGACCCTCCACCCAGTTGGCTGAGGTCAAGGGAGCCTCAAGGCTGCAGGGTGCCTCAAGGGGAGGCTTATGTCCCCCAAGTAACTAGCCCCTGGGAGACATTTGATATGACTATGTGGGTAAAAGTAGCTGGTATGCAGCCGGTGCTCAGTAGGTAGGTACATGTTTCCTTCCTCTGGCCACATCCCATCACAGAGAAGGACAGAGCAGTGGGTGGGCTGTGGCAGACCCCGAGCAGGCAGCTGCACCCTGCCTGCCCAGGACTCACAGCCTGCTGGAGGGGATGAAGGAGGAATGGAGGTCCCTTTATAGTGGCAGGTACTGGAGCTGAGCCTTGGATAGGCAGGGTGTGCCTGGACAGAAGGGTATTTTGAGGGAACAAAGTTGGCAGGTATCTGATGCACGAGGGAAACGGTGGAGGGGAACGGGATGCAGGGGCGTGGCAGGAAAGAAGGCTGGTGAAGCAAGCGGGGCCCCACAGCTGGAGGGCCTGAATAGGAGGCTTCTGATGGCTCTGGGAACCGCTGGACGTGGTTGAGAACAGGTGGGGGGACACAAGCCAGACCGTTACGGGAGAGTTGCTTTATTTTCTGAAGTGCCCCAAACCCACTCTTCTACTTAATCCTCAAGTTGGGGATTCAGGGATGACTGTCTTGGTTTTATAAAATTAATGGATTTACAGGCACAGAAAGTTCTGTGGATTAGCCCAAGAGCCCAGGTCACTCAGCAAGATGTGACTCAGCAGTAGAGTTGGGCCAGGAACTGGGGTGCCCAGACCTGACTCCCGGGGTGCGGCCTCTGTGGAATCAGTTGGGCCAGGCGTGCTGACGGCATGATCTTGCACCCCCAGATGATGCCAGCTGGCTGCACGCCGGGCCCCCCCACAACGAGTACATGGAGCAGAGTTTCCAGGGCCTCAGCGGCATCCTGAACCTGCCTCAGCCAGAGCCTGTGGAGGAGGCTGCCCGGCAGCACACGCTGCTCACGGGCCCCGCGCTCGAGGCCTGGACAGATGGGGAACTGAGCGGCTTCTGGTCTGTGGCTGGACTGTGTGCCGTGGGCCCCTCCGCCTGCCCTTCCCTGGAGCTCTGCAGACTGACCAGCTGGAGCTCTCTGTTCCCCGACCCCAAGTCAGAGCTGGGGCCTGTCAAAGCAGATGGGCGACTCAGGTAGCAGGGCCCCAGCAGCACCTCTGGAACACCGGGGGAATTGCACTTACAGACAAAGGAGGGGCAGCCCCCCCACCAACAGGCAAGGACCAGAGGCCCAGGCAACACACCCATCAGCCATAAGAACCTGCACAGATGGCGAGGAAGGTGGGCGCAGTATTTACTGCTGCCGACGGCGCTGCCGGGGACCAGGGGTGGGCAGGACTGAGGAGAAGGGCGCCAGCCTCCGTACCCTGCTCTTCAAGCCTTCTCTGATTTTTTTTTTTTTTTTTTAAGGAAAATGGGTGGTGGGGGGAGGAACTGGAAACAAAAGATGTGCAATAGGGCTCAGAGCAGCCCCAGGAAGTGGGCCATGGCTCTGGGGAGCAGCGGCCTGATGGGCCCATCTGCTGTTGCTCTGGAGGTGGGGCCTGCCTCTCTCCAGGGCCTCATTCCCGGGCCTAGGCCTGTGTGCTTGTGGCTGAGGCTCTGTAAGTGCCGTGCCTGGCTCCGAGGCCCAGAGACCAAGTGATTTGGAGGAGCACTGCAGAGCTGGGCTCTAATGGGACAGCCTCTCCTCTTGTAGCCAGGGGACCACAGAAGAGAGGGTGGGGCTGGCTCTAGGGCTTTCCAGCATGCCCTGCTCCTTGATGGGAAAGGCAGGGCACCGGGGCCTACTGAGAACAAAGCAGAGTCTCCCAGGTACCCAGAACTGCAGGCAGAGCCTGGGCTGCTGCCCCGGAGGGGCAAGGCCACATGAGCAGCATGGGAAGAAGACTCTGTCGGGGATCTCAGAGGAACCTGGAGCAGTGTTGTGCCTGAAGTTCAGTGTGAAGTCTGAAATATGCAACAGAAGAAATAGATCTCTATCTCTCTAAGCCCAGCCTCTGCGTTTTTCCTCCTGGGGGTTGGGAAGCCATCATTCTTAGGCCTTCTTCTAAAGTCTTGGGTGGTACCTGGGCAGTCATGAGGTGGAGGTCTCACTCCAAAGAGTGGCAGCAGCTTAGACTCTACCCAGGAACCAGAAGGGTTGCGAGAACTCGTCTAATAGAGCTCTGTCTTTTGCCAAGGGGTAAAGAGGCTCAGAGACTTCCTCGTTGCCACCCAGTAGGCCAGTGCGAGAGCCAGTTCAGTTGTGAGTCCTGACCCGGCGCTTCCTGCCCTGCCCCCAGGCCAAGGCAGATGTTGGCTGCTCTGGTGTCCCCAGGACCCCTCCCAGAATCCCTCCTCACCCTGCTTCCTGCCCAGCCCTGAGTATGGAGCACCCTCAAGAACAGAGGCGATCCCAGCTATAGCCTGCTGACTACCTTTAGAGCTTGTCCCTGTAGGGACAGGGGCAGCAGTGGCTTGGGTCCCTGGCCACTGTCCTAAGACCTGGGAGGGCCATGTTGAAAAGGGTCATCAGCTTCCCTCCTTTTCTCAAGGCCCTTTCCCCTCCTGCTCTTCCGCCATTGTCAGCGAGGGCTCTCCGACCCTTATCGGCCAGGCACGCTGGCCTGGCCAGCTCAGCTCGGTGAACAGAGGGCTGCGTGCCTGCCCTGGCTGCCACATGTCAAGTTTTCCTGGTTGCCGGGAGAGGGCACCCCTGACCACCAATAACGGCTTTGGGGTTTTGTGTTTGTTTAGCCACTGTGCTGACCCTGCGGGCAGTACCTCATTTAATCTGCAGAACCCTTCCAGGCCCACACTGTCATCATCTTCCTTTAGCACATCAGGAAACGGAAACGATGAGCCCAAAGCCACAGCTGTTACGTGGCGGCGGCAGGTTTCAGATGGAGCAGCCCCCCGCCACTTCGCCTGTACCGTCTGCTCCCAGGGGCAGGGACCTAACGGCAGGAAAACCGTGTTTGGGTTCAGGGGCTAAGATCACATTTTTTTCTGGCCCCTATTTGAGTGATCATTGGGAAACTCTACTGTGGTTCTCTAGAATGTTTTTAGACATCAAATCCTAGGTAAATAAAGAGAAAAATTAATAACTGGGTTCAGCATACTAGACCCAGCGGTAAATATCAGCATTGAGACTGCTAGCTGAGGGCGCACGGACAGGCCTGCGGGGCCGCCCTGGGCTGTGGTTATGCTGTTGTTAAGCTAGCACAAGTTTTCGGTCTTACTTTTGGAACTTGGGAGGGACGAGCGCTCTCTGGTTCGGTCCCTGCCACTCCCACCCTGTCACACCAGATCCTAATTACTCTGTCACCTGCTGGAACATTTTGCATTTGCACCTTTAGCCCAGTGGACTATGACCTTGACTGAGGGTTCTGAGTTAACAGGTCTGAGGTGGAAGCCCAGTAATGGTCGGCGTTCAAAGCTCCCGCAGGTTATTCTAATTTGCAGGCCCGTGAGCTCTGTAAGTGCCGCCTCACCCCCACCCACTGCCCTGGCAGCAGGTCTCGGCCCCACGAGTTAGAATCACTGAAGACCAGGGACCAGGCTGCACCATTCCTGGCAGGTCAAGAGGGCAGGCTTGGGGGTGGAGGCCCTCCTCTCCTGTCCAGTCACCGAGGCAAGTGTCAAGTGCCGCTACAGCCCCATCATTCTGCAGAGTTAGCTCAGCCTAGAGGCTTGGGCTTTTTGAGGCTTCTTTGAAGTCCCCTAGCTGGGCCCCTGGGGTCAAGATCAGAATTCCAGCAAGGCTCAAAGTGGGGTTGTGGTGGTGGGTGGTGGGTGGAGAAGCCTGGGCCCAGAGCTGCACAATTACTTTAGATGGAGAGGGAGAGCCAGGGTGGAGAGGCTTTTGTATTTTCTGGCCTGTGTGCCCAATTTCCAGGGCAACCACGGACACCTCAGTTCCATTAGCAATGGAAGCCAAGACCAGATGACAGCCAATGGGCATCTGGAGCCCAGTTACCTGGGCCAATGGGGAGTGGGGCAGAGTTGGCCAGGAGGGGATCTGGGATGAGAAGTACAGAGCTGAGAGTTGCAGCTCCCCTGGCTGGCTGGCAGGTTTAGCAAAAGCCAAGCCTGTTCTCGCCACCCCTTTCTCCTGAAGGTTTTAGGAGAAAAAACCTCGTGGCTGCCAGACCTGCAGAAGGGAGTGCCACCTATGGGACACTAAGTCATGGCATGCTATTGACCAGGACAAACTGGGGCACAGGCCAAGGAGCTGGAGAGCTGCTCACAGATACCCCAGCTCTGAATGAAGTTGCTCCCCTGGGCCAGGGTTCCTGGGTTGGGAGGTAGCCCTGGGCAAGGGGTTCAGTTGGGGGGTGGGGTGTCAGGAGGAGACTGTCCAGTAGCCCTGCTGGCTGTTCTTGAGGTCACTCAAGGCAAATGCTCTTTCTTGGCACCTCTCTGCCACCACTGCTCCCCATGCAGAGATCGTCATGGACAACAGTCTCCTGGCTACAGTAGGGGCCACTGATGGGTACCTACTGCTGTCCTGCATCCCACGGTTGGGGCACTTTCACCCTTGGCCCCTCACCATCGGCCAGAAGCCCTCTTCATCACAGGGTCACCTAGAGAGAGCCAGCCACTTGGGAAGAATGCTGTGTATGGTCGGTGATCCCTGAGGCCCCTGCCACATTGGCGCCAATTTCTGTGATGCCACAGCCTATGACCATGGAAGAGGGCTGGCACCAGGGATCTGAGTTCAGATTCTTGAGTCCTCCTGCCTCCTCAGATCCACTGTTTCTAAGGGCGCCCGCCCCTGCCGCAGGGTCCTTCCCAAGTCTGTCCCTCCGTAAACTCCCTTGCACACACCACTCCTTCCCTGGGCTGAGGGAAGAGACAGGACACAGCTATTCTGCTCTCCCTCACAAATCTCTACCTCAGGGAGTTCATGCAGCAGCAAAGGGCCTGCACCTCAGTTTCCCCTGCATGTCAGGCTGACACCAGCCCCAGCCAGGTCATTCTTACCCAGCTTCCGGAGCAGAATTCCAATCTGGGAAGGTGAGATGAGCCGGTGCAGCGGGACCCGGCTGAGGCCCCGCCTCTGCCTCTGGAGGGAGTGGTTTCCTCCTTGGTGTTCATCCTGGCTGTCCTGCTGCAGCGGCTGCTGTGAGCCCCAGTGCTGCCAGGTCTTCTGCTCCCGCCAACACACACGCACCCCGGCCCAACAACCCCTTCCCTCCATGCCTCTACCCACCCCAAAAAGGGCACCGGCTTTTGTTCAGTATAGAGGGGGCTTTGGAGTCTATTCTCTGGACTCTGCATCTTCCAGCCTGAGTTCCCACCGGGCCATGGCAGCAGTAGGAGAACGGTTGGTAACATCCTGGCCAGCCTCCTCCCTGGCAAATGTTAAACTGGACTGAGTGCTGGGAGCCACTGATGAAGACAATGGTCTTTTCCCAGCTCTCCAAATTGGAGGCCCACCCTTTCCCCCTAGCTCCCAGGAGAGAACAGTCCAGAGTCTTGGCTTCTGTGTGAGGGGGAGGTGGCGGCTAAAGTAATGTCATTCTTCTCCCGAGGGACGGGCAACACTTGGGATCCTGGGTACAGAAAGCAAAGTAAACCTGACCTGCAGCCTCCCCAGGCTTTGACCACCCCTCCCCCAAGCCCCTCCACCCCCGCCCAACTCTGGGCACCAGACAAGATGGAGAGGGGGGGACAAGTTTTCTCTGACTCTCCTCCAAAGGTTATGACACAGCTGCCAAATCATGAGAATGAGCTAGTGGCCAGAAGAGTGGAATCTCTTCATACCCCAGCACATTTCCGAAATGCTGAGCGTCTCAACTTTGGGCCCTGGACTCAGTGGAGAGAACTAAGGGGATGGGGAGGGACATGTGGACAGGAAGTTTGGGCTCTGCTCTCTGGCTCACTGACTAAATCCGGAGCTTCATTTTGAGTCACCCTTCATGATCCCGGGACTGCCCCCCTCCCTACTTCAGCACGTCCAACAACCAGGACAACCACTGGCGCCAGTTGAGACTTCCTTCCTGGCCCTTCCACTCGAAGCCAAGCCTCTAAAGGTGTTGGCTGGGGCTGACGATGGAAGATTGCCCCAGACCACTCCAAACCCAGACTTGGCATTCCTGAAGCCAGAGTCTTTGCTGCTGTTCATGGTTTGTGGTTCAAGAACCAGAAAAGAATGTGGGCTTGGTGTGTCTCTCCAGGTGTGCAGGAAGAAGCCCATTCGTCACTTACTCTATCTTGTCATTAGAAGGATCTCAGTATTCTAGAATAGGTGGCACCTTTCTGCCCTGGACAGCAAAGATAGGAAGGGGTCTGCCATGTGGCCATTTCTGGGGCTGCCAACCCAGCTCCCTCTGAATGTGGTGCCAGAAAAGGAACACGACTGGGGTGCTACTTGTTGGCTCCTCCTACCCACTCCCCAGCCCAGCTTCTGTGGGATCCAGAAAAGGGGAAGTAGCAGTGACAACCTCAGGCACAAGCTCTCCTTCTGCTTCCCCTCTGGGGGATGCTGCTAAAGTGACCCTTCCTTGGATAAAGTCCTCTCCAGTCATGCGCTCACTCTAACAGGCCTCTTTCCTGCTTGGAGGTCCCCCTGGGTGTGCGCTAGACACGCGGAAAGACCAACAAATCGATAAAGAGCTCCTTCCAGGGTTGTCCCCAAATAGCACAGACTCATGACTCCAGCTAACTTTATTTCTAGCCTCAGGTCAGGTCTCCAAAGGGTTTCCCAGCCAGTCACTTCACAGACTTCTTCCTCAGGAGGCTTGTCATCACCCCAACTCTTGACTTCTGGTACCACCTGCTCCTGTCACCTGGGCTGCAGCTGTCCAACGGTCTTGGGTAGGAGCTCAAAGCATAGCTACCAGTTTGAAGGTGCCCTCAGGCTTGGCAGGAACCACATGGACAAAAGTCTTATAGAGCACGGCGCCCTTGGGCAGCCTGGTGACCAGATCCACAGCCTCCGTGTTGTTGGGGTGCGGCACGTAGACCTCTTTAGTGTAGCGGACGACGCCCTCCTCCAGGGCGTACAGGCACTTCCTCTTCCCCAGGCCCACCTGCAACACAGACCTGCTCAGCTGCGCGAAAGCCAGGTAGGTGGTCCGTCCTGGGGCCGCAGGACAGACTTCTCACAAGGGGTCAAGCCCTGGGGCCAAAGGGAAGGGTTCAGAAAGCTCCTTCTCAGGTCCCTTTCCCACTGCTTGACACTGCTGTGCCTTCTACTTCTTCGCCATCTTCATGACAGAGGAGGAAAAGAAAATGACAGCCAATCCAGGCGGTTGCTCAGTCCCCAAGGGCTGTTAACCTAGACCCGTGTCTGTGCAGCCGGCCAGAAGCCCCACTGGACAGATTCCCAAAACAGGCCCAGGAAAATGCCCCTACTTAGATTTCAAAAATACTGGAGTTATCATAACAAATGCTAGTTTGACATACGTTTTCCTTTATATAGTGACCAAGTTTAGGCTTTAAGGAAAGAATGGACCAAAGCTATATGGACAACGAATATGTGAAGAAAACAATAATGATATCAGGTGATACTTACATGTAGTGCTTACCAAGGGTAAGCACTGTTCCGAGCCCTTTTATAGTATTAATATATAATAATAAAGCACTTTTATATCCATCAACTCATTTAATTCTCACCTTTTCAGTAGGTTCTATTTCTTTATTTTCAGACAAGAAACACGAGCAAAAAGATTAAATAAATTGTGTGTTGTACATAGTTTTCTAACTGTATATATTCTAGCTTTTTTCTTTTAGAATCTGAGACTGGACGTGTGACAGTTTTCACGCAGGCGGTCCAGCATTATTTATTATTTCTCTGATTAAAAGAATGGACTCTGGAGCCAGGATGCCTGATTCAATCCCAGCACTACTACTTATTATGTTTGATCTGGGCACGTTACTTTACTTCACCGAAATCTCAGTTTTGTCATCTGCAAAGCAGGGATATTAACAACTTAACAGGGTCACCTCAAGGATTAAATGAGTGAGCAATCAGAACACTTGGAATACTCTAGCTCAAAACATGCCGGCTTTTATTATTGTCATTATTTTAGCAAGCCCCAAAAGTTAACATAGCCGATGTCTCAAGTTCTAAAAGATAAAGCTACACAAATACAACCAATTCACATACCGGTTAGTATTTTTGAAATTATAGGTTACTATCAGTCTTTCTGTTCCTACTAAAATTGCCCAAAAAGGGGTGGGGTGTGGGGACACTGATTACAAAGGAACTAATTTGAAAGCAATGTGAAGAGTACAGTATAGACTCGTGGCACCAAAGAATCTGCCTACCTCAGACAGTAATCTGGGCTTGCTGAACTGGGACCCCTGCCTGGTACGGACCTAACTGCTGATACGCACATTCAGTTCTACTGCACGAAGTTCAAGCTCTCTTTCAGCCATCTAGGAACAACTTCATGCAAAGGAGGAATTCTTAGAAATAAAGAAAAATAAATAAATGAAAATCAGTTTCCCAAGATTCAGAAAAATAAATCACTAGGCATCTTTTTCTCCAAGAACCGGGGGTTAGAAAGGAAACCCAGTGCTATACCAAGCCAAAACACAGTGGTTGGAGAGTCAGGCAGACAAGGTTCAAATCCCAGCTGTTACTTGGGCCCTTCCACTGTCTAAACCTCTGACATCTTACCTGTGAAATGGAGATAACTGCCTACCTCACAGGGAAGGGGCGAGGAGTAAATGAGATCCCACAGGTGCAGGAATCAGCACGGTGCTTATTAAGCACCCCCCAAAATGCAGCGGTTTTATTATTATTACTGTGCTTAGAAGCATGGAAAGGTGGTCCCAGAAAGGAAAGCAGGGTGGGTGGGGCACAAAATAACTCACATGGGCACCTGGGTGCCAGCGAAAGTGGCGCTGAGTCCCCAGGATGTTGCCGGCATGAACGTAGTGACCTAGGAGAGAAGTCCACAAGTGCACTGACTACAGGGCAGCATGGCGACCCGCTAAGAAGACACGATGGCGCCCACACTGTCCTGGCCCCGAAGTTGCTCATCAGCCCCTAGGCCTGCTCCTGGAAAAAACCAGCCCCCAGCTGACTCAACGCAAGCAGATCTGTCCCCAACCAGCAGCCTCTTCTCTGGAGTCGCATGCCCAAGGTTCATACTATCTGCTCTTCCTCAGGCCCTCCACTCCGCCTCAGTTTTATCTGACTCTTTAATCTGGAGCCAAATGCCCTGGTGAGCTAAGCAGAGAGCACCCGGCTAGGTACTTGCATGCTTTTCCTGCTCTTCAAAGGAATGCCAGGGCACAGGGTAGGGGTACAGCTGGAAAATGGAAGCCCAGGTACACCCTCACCCTCCATTTTCTTGATGCCAAAGCGTTTTCCTGGTGACTTTCCACCGAGGTTTTTGGAGCTGCCACCTGTCTTCTTGGACGCATATCTGACGGCAAGGGCTGCAGCCTGAGGGGGCTTCAGCAGGGCTGTGACTGCAGAGAGAACAGAAGCGTTCAGGCAGATCTTTCCCTGCCTCAGTGGGCCATTTTCTCGTTTGAAGGGTGGGAGGAGGCAGTGGCAGGGAAGGTGAGGAAGATATGGGAACAGAAATACCACTTGACTGTGTTGGTTTTCAGGGAGTGTCTGAAGTCCTTGGCTTTCTCCCATAGCGGGAGACAAGTCATTCTTTGTATTGTCCAGAGTGTGAGCACTGCATGAGATGTGTGTATGCGTGCTGTGTGTGGCCAGGGGGTGAGGGGTGGGGCAGTAAAATATTAATGGGAAAAAAAAACCCCAAAACACCATGTGCCCTGGGTCTGGACACATTCAGCCCTGTTGAGAAGGAACAAACACCACAGAATTGGAAGCCAGCAAGAGGACACCACAGAGCTGCCTGTTTCAGCCTCGCTCACCATCACGCCCTGAAGGCTCCCTGCACTGTGGAGGGGCCAGACCACAGAGCCCAGCAACAGGACATCCAGAGAGAGACTCCTGCTTTGGCCTCACCCACCACTTCCTTAGCCTTCTACCCCTCCACTGCACACTAGGCACTTGGAAACAAGAAGGGCAGCTTCTCTAAGGTGGCTCCCACAGCATCACGGCCATTTCAGAAAGCCAGATCCTTTCTTCAGCAAGCCCACCAAGCACAGGTTCAACCAAGAGGACTGACGCTCTGCCCTGTTAATCTGACCTCTCTATACTCATTCCAAAGTGCTCAGTAGCATTTGTTTTAAAAAGGAAAGCAAACTAAAATTCATGCTAACCAAGATGGATGTCCTTTGCTACATGACAAGCCCAGGGCTGGCAGTCCTTGTCTTCAGGTCTCCAGAGACAGCCATGCTTAGTTCATCAGGGCCATGGCGGGTCTAAGAGAAACTTTGTGGGTGTCTGAAGCCTCTAAATTCAGAGTTCCCAAAGTGTAAATTTCTGAAGTTTTAGTAAGAACAGAGACTGACTGGGGCAAAGGATCAGAGATAAGGACTTAGGCAGCCAACACCTGAAATGCCTGGTACAAGTCTACCTGCATTTAAATACGTCTTCATGTGTTCACTTACTCACATATTAAGCTCAGGAACCGGGCTTTTGCTTTACCTACATTATCTCATTCACAAACCTTTGCCATCCACCCTACTCCTCAGCCCTCTCCTCTATGTAAGTGATGCTACCACCTATGCAGTTGTTCAGGCAGAAATCATGGAGTCATTGCATATTCCCACCCTTTGCTCTCCTCAATTATCAAGTTCACCAGCAAGCTCTGTGGGTTCTACCTCCAAAACAGACCTCAAACCCAACCATTTCCCTCCAGGTTCACTGGCATTAACATCGTGGCTAGATCATCTCTCATCAGGGCTGGTGTTACAGCTTCCCATCTGGTTTCATGTCCATTCTTACCCTCTTAGGTTCACATAAGAACAAGAGTTTGCTTCTCAAAATTTAGAGAAGGCCACTCATTCGCCCTTCCCTCTCACAGAGCTAAGCTTCCTGTCAACCTTCAGGTCTTCACTTAGATGCTACCTCCTCAGAGGGCTCTCCCGACCACCCAACCTAAACAAAGACACACACAAAGGCAACGTGCACGCACACGCACTTGCTTTCACAGCACCGTTCTGTTTACATGCTCGTTTATTGGGTTATTGGGTTATCTCCTGGGGACAGAGATACTATGTCTTCTTTTTTGCTCCCAGAGTGTTTGGCACAAAGATCTCAATCTGCTGAGCGAACAGATTAACGTTTTGAGCTCGGGCGTGTCAATGTTAGTAACCTATTTTTATAGAGGAAAGTGTCCAGACAAAACCAGAGAGGTGCAGCGGCAAGCCCATGTCGCCAATCGCTAGGGAAGCTGTGTTTGCACGCCAGGCAGGTGAAGGACACCAATTGCCAGAACCACCACTCGCGGCTCTGCGCCCTAAATGTCACGTGACGGACGACAGCCGTCCCTCAAACCTCGCGGGCCCCGCACACTCTTCCCCACACCCCGCATCAGGGTTCCACGTAGGGAGAGGCCTCCATCCCAGGCTCCCTGCAAGGTCTCCGCTGCATCTCCACCACCCGCCCGGTAGCAACCACGCGCCCCCTCACCAGCTCCCGGGGTCCTCAGCCCCAGCGCCAGCGCTGCAGACGCCATAGTTGGCGTGCACTCGCTTCCGTCTCAAAAATCGGCTGCTTCTGCTTCCGGTGCCGGAATATCTACTTCCGGGTGCTTCTTGGCGGTTGAAAGGACGGCGGGAGAAGTTGCAGGTGAGCAGGGTCTCCCCGTGCGGCTGCGGGTACGGGTACGGACGCGGCGGGCAAGGCTGGGCTTCCCTCCTGAGCACTGCTCCACGGGGGCTTGGTGGCCTGGGCGTCCTGGGCCTTTGCCACGGGGTGTGGATGAACTGAGGAGCGTTCCTGGAACAGGAGCGTGCCCTGCAGGGCCCCCCTGTCCCACTCCCTAATTTTGCAAGAGTCTACCGACGCCCTGCGAGGGTGCAGGGATGAGGTTCCTCCCTAGTCATTGAGCCTACTTTACAGAGCTCATACCGTGTGCCAGATACTGAACTAAGGGCTGTAGAAGATGCATGGTTTCTTTTGTTTCTCGCAATCTTATAAAGTAGATATTGTCATTATCCTTGTTTTGTTTTGTTTTACTAAAGAACGTGAGGCCCAGAAAATTACATGGCTTATCCTGACTCACACCTCCAGTGTTAGTATGTATTTGTTCAAAGGATGACTCTTGCTCATGACACAGCAATTGCACACCTAGGTACGTTTGCAAGAGAATTGAAAACACATCCACACAAAAACTTTTAGATGAATGTCCAATGGCAGCATTATTTTTTAAAAGATTTTATTTATTTATTTTTAGACAGAAGGGAAGAGGAGGAGAGAAACATCAATGTGTTGTTGCCTCTTGCATGCCCCCAACCCGGGACCTGGCCCACAACCCAGACTTGTGCCCTGACTGGGAATTGAACCTGTGACCCTTTGGTTTTCAGGCCGGCACTCAGTCCACTGAGCCACACCAGCCAGGGCAATGGCAGCATTATTCATAACAGTCCAAAATGGAAACAAACCAAATGTCCATCAAGTGATGAAATAAACAAAATGTGTCATGACTATACAGTGGAATATTATGTAGCTATAAAAAGCAATGAAACCCTGGCTGGTGTGGCTCAGTGGATTGAGTGCCGGCCTGTGAACTGAAAGGTCGCCAGTTTGAGTCCCAGTCAGGGCACATACGTGGGCTGTGGGCCCAGTCCCAGTCAGGGGCATATGAGAGGCAACCAATCGATGCCTCCGATGTTTCTGGCACATCGGAGTTTCTCTCCCTCTCTTTCCCCCTCCCTTCCTCTCTCTCTAAAAATAAATCTTTTCAAAGAAAATGAAAAGCAATGAAATACTAACACATGTTACAACATAAATGAACCTCGCCTGCTAAGGGAAAGAAGCCAGTCACAAAAGGCCCCTTATTGTATGATTCCGTTTATATGAAACATCTAGAACAAGCAAAAATAGATTTGTGGTTGCTGAGGGCTGAGGGGAAGGGGAAATGGATGCCTGCCTAATGGCTATGGGATTTCTCCTGGGGGTGACGAAAGTATTATGGAATTAGTAGTGACGGTTGTACCGCCTTGTGAATATACAAAGAAACACTGTACTGCCTGCTTTAAAGGGATGAATTTTAAGGCATCTCATTTTTTTTTTAAAGGATGACTTTTGTCATCTCCATTTCAAATGCAAAGGTCATCGTGAGGAGGTGGGGTGAATCTTTTTTACTGCTCCATTAACGTCTTGTATTATTAACCTCCACTTCGTTTATATCTCACCTTGACCTAGAAAGGCTTTGAGACTCCAGGCACAGGTGTTCTGAGCTCCAGGTTGAGTGTGTTGGGGATAGGTCGTTTTTGTTTCCCTGCATTATATTTGTCACCGTAACGCTTGGCCAGAGAAGACATCTAGTGGACGGAATGGAATGCCACAGTCTGTGTCTCACCTTTCTTTGTCTTTTAGAGAATTAATTTGCTATCACGTATTGATGGCTCTAAAGGAGTTGTCACTCTCGCTGGATTCCAGTGAGAGTGACTCTGAGGAGTTGCCAGTATTTACCTTTCTGAAGAAGGAACCATCTTCAGCAACGAGGAAGCAGCCTCAGAGAGAAGAGAAGATTGTGATGGTTGATACCTCAGATTCTGAGGCCTCCTGTCCTCCATCACCAAGGTTGAAAGACCCACCACCTGCCCCAGATACAGCTGGAACTGTCACACAAACACAGGCAGCCAGGGTGCTGAGCAGTGGAAGTGAAGATGAGGAGCAACTTATTCCCCTAGCTGAGAGGCTTACATGTAAATTTTTGACCCACAAGCAGCGGAGCCCCGAGGACTCTAGCTCCCCAGTTAAATGCGTTTTGGATCATAAAAATAATGAAGGAGCATCATGTGACAGGAAAAAACAGTCGTCTCCAAGGACCCGTGGTGTTCCCCTCTGTCACGCCTCGGAGAGGTGTCCGTCAAATAAGAAGGACCCTGTGATAGACAGTGCATGGCATCGGGCCCCAGCCTATCAGGCCACCAGCCCTCTCCAGAGCCACAACTTGACGGTAACAAGAACAAATGCTGAGGTCCCTCCGTCTCAGAAGAGAACCAAGCACAGTCAGGAGGTCCAGAGAAGAGGCTCAAAGGGATGCCAGCCATGGGGACAAGCAAGCCAGAAGGAAAACGCCCTGACCCAATCGCAAAGGAAAAAGAAGGCAGCAGTGGTCAGCAGGCCGAAAGCCCAGAGGCCGGAGGAGTGCTTAAAACACCTTGTCGTGGTGCTGGATCCAGGTCCTCCTAGCATCTGTCTTCACCCTGGGCTGGGTCTCTGCTTCCTGGGCCACCCACTGACAGCCCCTGTCCTGTCTGTTGCAGTGCTTTTACAGATGGAGGGTGGGGGCCAGCTCCTCGGAGCACTACAGTCCATGGAGTGCCGCTGTGCGATTGAGGCCCAGGCCGTGCCGTGCAGCATCACCTGGAGGAGAAGGGCTGGGCCGGCCACGGTAGGGCTTTCCCGGCTCCGTCCCTCCTGTCCCTCCCTCCTCCCCTTTATACACATCGGTCAGGGCCCCAGCAGGAAAGCAGATGGTGCATTCAGGATCATTTGAGGAGGATTTAATAAAGGGACTGTTTCCAAGGCCTGGGCAGGGTACAAGGAAACTACACAGGGTAATGCAGTACTTCAGGGTAATAGCAGCATTAGCTCGGGGTTTCTCCACCTCAGGTGCGTGGCTGTTTCAGGTAAATCTCTTGTGCTGAGCTGCCTTGTGTGTTGTAGAATGTCTAGCAGCCTCCCTGGCATCTACCCACTAGATGCCAGTGGCTCTCCTGCCAGTCGTGACTATCGAAAGTGTCTCCAGGTATTGCAGATGTTCCTTGTGGGAGGAAAATCACCTGGTTGGGTACCACCAGGTTACCACAGCTGTTACCATGCCTAGGCCTGAAGGGATGAGGGGAGGGAGTGGTTACCAGAATCCAGGAGGGAAATGTAGAGAGAAGTGGCTTGAAAGAAGCTTGACTTCCAGCAGAGGAGTGTAGAAAATCCTAGGCAACCCTGTTGGGAGGGAGCCAAGGGAAGAAATACCCTGACTTGACTCTCCTCCTTCCCTGCAACCTCCTGCTGGTTTTTCCACCGGCCGTACCCAGCCAGAGCGCATGCGGACACTGTGATGTGGTCTGTAGAGATCGCCCTCCTTGGGCAGAGAGCAGAGTGGGAGGGTGGAGCGTGGGTCTGTGGGGCAGAGGGCGTGGAATCTGCACAGGCTTCCTAATTCTAAGCGGGCTTTGGGGACAGGTGGGCTTGTGTTTGCGTCACAGCCTGTGGCTTTATTGCTATGACTCGGCAAATTATTTCATCACTTGTGCCTCAGGTATAAAATGAGGACGCTGTTATCTCCCTTTCATTGCCTGCCCTCGCCCCCACCATGTTTTGGGGACCAAATGAGATAACCAAGCACTGAGCACCTAGGTGGGCCCAGGGTGCATGTTCCCCCCCAGCCCAGGCTCCCCGGGGTACTACAGCTCCTGTACCTTCCATATTCAGATCTCGAATTTCGGTATCCAAATTCTACAAATCCAAAATACTCTACCCCGCATTTTCAAGTGTCTAGATGAAACATTATTTTTTTGAACATTATTTTTTTGCTTCATTTGATCTTATAATTTTCTTAGCCCATTTCAACTCATTAATGTTCCTTTATTATCCACTGCCTTTGAGGTGCAATATACCAAGGCTGAGTAGTTGAGACTGGGGAGGGACAGGACCAAAGGTTATTGGTTCTTGCCACCGTGACTTCATTCCGGAAGAAAAAGGATAAAGCAACATGGGCTGGGCTGATGGGGGTGGGTTCCTCCACCCAGAAGGCCTGGGTTTTGCAGGTGGTGAGCACCTGCTGACTTGCCTGGTGCTTTGGCAGGACGGAGAGGAGGGCTGGGCGGAGGAGCCAGCGGTCCTGGTGCTGCTCCTGGCAGAGGCGTTTGTGTTCATGATCCACAACTTCAAGCAGGTGGGCAGAGCTGGAGGGGTGGGCGCTGAGGCATGGGGCAGCGGGGGTGGGCGTTAATGCAGGTTCTGCCCGTGTGCAGGGAAGCGTAAGTGGCACTGAGGACGGGAAAGAAACCCTCCGGAGCTTTGTAACTGACATCACGGCAAGGACAGCAGGGAAAGCTCTGTCACTGGTGATTGTGGATCCGGAGAAATGCCTCAGGTTTGGATTCGTCCTCAAGACTTAGCATCAAAAGGGGCAGCTCTTGGGCCAACGGGGGTGAATTTACTCATCCCAGATCTCCGTTCCTCTGCCACAGAGCAGCCCTCCCAAGCCCTGAGGGATGCTCTGGTCCAGTCTTCTCATACCTCTTCTGCTTCAGCTCAGCCTGAAGGCGCTGCCCTTCTTTGACTTCCCTGTTCCAGTGCTCCGAGTCCTCCAAAGAGAAGGAAGCAGGGAGTGGCAAACAGAGAACAGGCCAAGAAGAAGAAAAATAAACCACCAGAGGCCAACACAGGCCCCCCGGTGTCCAGGGTAGACATGGAGAAGGTAAGAACACCCTGTTGTCTGAGTCAGGCTGGGCACCCACTCTGATCTAACCCAATGTGCTCAGAAAGAGTGAAGTGCCTGCTGGCCAGTACTCTGCCTTGGTACTGGGTAGGAGAGAAGGAGCCAAACAGGAGCCTAGGAGCTGGGTTGCAGCCTCGGTGAGCAGGGAGGGGAGAGCAACTTCAGACTAGTCTCACCTCCACTCCAGCCCATCTGCCTTTGAGTTTAGGCATTGGTGGACCTGCAGCTACACACACACGCCCAGGCTCGAATTGTGCAGAGCTGGAAAGAGCTGGCCGACTTTGTGTGCGCGTTCACGAAGGCTGTGGCTGAGGCGCCCTTCAAGTAAGTGCCCCGGCAAGTCCCAACCCCACTGCTGGGTCTTGTCCTTTACGGCAGTTCTAGGATCCAAAGATGTCCCTTTGACCTGAACGGCGCTGTCAGTCCACCGTCTCTCAGGCTTGAAGCAGGAGCTGACCTCATGCTGGGGATTCTGGGGAAGAGCCCGCAAGCCCAGTCCCTTTCAGATACTCTGCTTTAGCTTCTGTGTTTGTGTTCTGCCGGTTGGTGGCGGTCACCCACAGGCCAAGTTGCCGGGATTCATTACAGGTCAGGTCACAATGTGACAGGTTCTGGTAAAATGAGATTTTTAGCCTACTTAGCTCAAGAAGTGTTTGTAGTCAGAATTTAAAATTAATAACTCAAAGACAATGTAGTCAAAGTCCCTCAGTTTCTACCTGATGAAACAGGCCTAAAAAGACTGACTTAACAAGTTCCTAGCAAGTTGGAGCAGCAGAACAGATAGCACACCGCCTGACATCCAGTCCCCGAAGTCTGACCCTGTGCGCTGCCTCTCTGGTGGATGCAGCCCATCTCAACATAAGAGATTCTTGTCTTTTTCTGGTAACTTCTTTTAATGAGAAGGACTAAATGTTGCTTTTTTTTTTTTTTTTTTTTTTTTTTAAGATTTTATTTATTTTTAGAGAGAAGGGAAGGGAGAAAGAGAGAGAGAAACATCAATGTGTGGTTGCCTCTCACATGGCCCCCACTGGGGACCTGACCCGCAACCCAGGCATGTGCCCTGACTGGGAATCGAACCAGTGACCTTTTGGTTCACAGCCCACGCTCAATCCACTGAGCTACACCAGCCAGGGCTAAATGTTGCTTTTTTTTTTTTTTAAATAAGATTTTATTTATTTTTTTTTAGAGAGAGGGGAAGGGAGGGAGAGAAATAGCAATGTATGGTTGCTCCTCACATGGCCCTCACTGGGGACCTGGCCTGCAACCAAGGCATGTGCCCTGACTGGGAATCGAACCGGGACCCTTTGGTTCCCAGCCCGCGCTCAATCCGCTGAGCTACACCAGCCAGGGCTAAATGTTGCTTTTAAGAGAATTCACAACTAGCACTGCTTGGGATCAAAGTGAGCAAGATAGAACGTGTCCCCCTCTTCCAAGGCTACTGAAGGGAGGGGTTTAAGTTCCCAGTTAAGGGGACAGGTAGGTACAGGAAAGTAACCAGTGCCTCACAGCTCTTCATCTGTGCTGTTTACAGGAAACTCCGAGATCAAACTAGTTTCTCCTTCTGCCTGGAGAGTGACTGGGCTGGAGGGGCAAAGGTGGACCGAGCTGGCAGGGGACTTGCTCAGGTCTGGAGAAGACAGATTCAGCAGCTGAACCGCGTCAGCCTGGAAATGGCCAGTGCTATCGTGGCCGCCTATCCCTCCCCACAGCTCCTGGTCCGGGTATGCTGCTGCAGGGAATGCGGCCCAGTGCCCTTAGTGGGACTCCCATGGGGTTTTCACCGGTAGCATTTGTGAGGGCCCAAGAATGCCTTGTAGGTCAACAGTGCAGGTCTGCTGAAATCCAAGTTAACACTGACCCAGGGTGGGAGGGCAGGTTCTCATTCCCTGTCCCAAGCTCACCACACTTTTGTTCATAGATGAGGGATGACTGTGGATGGTGTGGTATTAAGAGATCTTTTCCACTTTAAGGCTTATAGGCAGTGTTTTTCGGAGCAAGAACGCCAGAATCTGCTTGCAGACATACAGGTGCGCCGTGGGGAAGGCGTGACATCCACCTCCCGCCGTGTTGGACCAGAGCTGTCCAGACGTATCTACCTTCAGATGACCACGCTGCAGCCAGATCTCTCTTTGGACAGTGCAGACTAAAACTAGCCCTCAGGGATGAGATGAAAAGCTAGAGGTGTCCACCTCGCCCACCTCGGGACATGACTACAACAAAGGGATTGGAAGTGCTTCCTGTAGCACGGGCCCGGGTCAGGTCCACAACAGACTAGGCGAGGTTATCTTTGAAGGTCTCCCTTCCTGTCAGCTGGCTGAGACATCTGCATTTACTTTCACCAGCAGTTAGTGCCCCTCTCCTGGCAAAGATCAACCGCCATGCACAAGCCACCCCTCCCCCGGCCAGCCCCCGAAACACAAAGGAACACAGACAGACTGCTCAGACACATATTTAATAGTTGTGGAAATCCAAAAGAACCTCATCATCAGATCTAGAGATCGTGAGTGAGCTGACCTCGGCAGACTGACTACTAGGCTGGGCGTGCTCCAGCCTTGGATGCACTGAGGCTGCCTCAGCCAGCCAGGGAACGGGTCTGATCACTGCCGACTTCTGTATTCTCAGTCTTTTATGTACTACATGGTTTCAATAAAGCATTTGTACCAATGGCTCTGGAGCTTGGAGGAAGACTAAAGGAATGTGTAGTGATACCAAGTAAGGTGTGGGCCTATGCAGCAGAGCTATGCCTCAGGGAGAAAAGTCATTCCAACATCAGGACAGTCGCAAGTGGCAGTCCTATCCAACTGGGCCGCTATGGCTCAGAAGCTGGACCCATCTTCTTCGTGTCTGGATCGTAACAGATTCTCGCTCTCCTGGGTGAGCATCAAGCTCGCCATCAGACCTCAGTGAGTGAGCACCATGACACGGCCATTCCTGATCCCTTCATCCCGCTGTTGTCAAAGGGGGGGCAAAGGAGACCACTGAGCAAGGAAACACCCTGGTGGACAAGAGTGGCAGTCCCTGCCCACTGCCAAACGCCATGCTGCTACCTGATGCCTTCCCTTCACTGCTTCAGTATAGCTCTAGGTCCAGAACAAACAATCCCAAGCCTCAGTCTCTACGACACTTGAGTTTTCGGGTTGCCTTTGAGGTATTCAGTCCCACCGACTACTATCAGCGATCACAGACAGTGTGGCTTTGCAAAGGTCTGCCTGCCTCCTGGCAGTAGGGGAGAGTTAATGCTCCAAAATCAAGGCGTCAGGGAAGCCACATAACTGGGCACAGGACTGTACAGGGGCTGTCTGAGACCCTCACGGCTGTGAGATTTCTGTGTGTGAGTCACAAATCTGTCTATGTGAAAGACTGCATGCTCTGGCTGAGATACTCCGTTCTGGAGTGAGTTCCCTTCTCTTGGGACATTATAAGGAAGGCAAAATGATGGGAAAGAAAAAAAGGATACTGGAGTGGAAGTCCAGCTCTCTCACACTAACTGGGAGACTAAGCAAGTCATGGAAGGCCTCAAGTTCCTGTCGGACTGGACAGTCTTAAAGTCCCTTTCTGAGCCTGAGGTTTTGTGTGGTCGGTAAAATGTCTGAATGCCTGAGATCCTTAAGAAAACAGGTGCCCCTCCCTCCGATTTAGGCTAGATTTGCTGAGTATGGTGTCCCCTAGTCCCCAACAACGACCCACTGCCTCCTGATCTGCCCTGGCTGCCCCGGGAGGAACAAAAGAAAGGGTCTGTGATATACAAAAGTACAAATGTAGTGACAGCTGACCATTTAGTAGAAACGAGACTTGCCTTTACACAGCTTTGTGTGACAACTAGAAAGGCTCTGGTTTTTCCCTCTCCCCACCCCCAAGCCTATTCCTTTAGGCATGCAGGTTTTTTTCTCTCCCCACCTTGCACTTCTTATTCCCCCAGGGAGCCCTGACTGAGGAACAAAGAAGTCCTACAAAGAGGAGGTTCTCAAGTACCAATGAGCAGCCATTTAATGACGGCAGGTAGGTCTGACGCTAAAAAGAGGTTGTGTCCAGCAGAACCCAATTCCATAGGAATCCAAGCTCCCAGGCCGGGAGGCAGCCGGTGCGGAGAACAAGCTCACTGCTGAGAGTCGGTCTGCAGCACCCACTGGAGGATGTGGTGGCTGCGCAGGCCCCGGACCGCGTTGTCGTAGATGGTGTTCACGCTGGCGCACAGGGGCTGCTGCTGCAGCTCCGTCACCCGGCAAACCACCAGCCCGCCGGCCACGCACAGCAGCAGCAGCAGCAGCAGCTTCAGCACGGCCCAGGACCGGGTGTGTTTCCGGGCCGGTGGCTTACGGGACCGAGAGCCGGACTTGGATTCTGGAGTGACAGAGTCATAGTAGGCAAAAAAGTTCAGTCAGTCTGAGGGGACCCACTCTCTCTACCAATCTGTGCTAGCTCCTCTCTGCAGAGTCACGTACTCCCCTCTTCTTTAATGAAAGCTCCCCAGGCCTGGAGAGAAAACTGTTTTAAGAACACCTGAGCTCTTAAAAACTGTGCTATACGGAGACAGAACTATAAATGCCTTCTCCTCGGATCTCAAGGGAGACATTCAAAACTGGAACTCATTCTGGCCGTCTCACATTGCATCCACAGTCCCCAGGATCCTAAGTTCTCCTCGAAAACACGGTGATGATCCAGGCCCCCCGGGATCGGAGGAGGGGCTTGTCAGGAGGCATGGAGCACGGACAGAGTGCTGCCCACGTGGGGAAACGCTTTTGAGATATAGCAATATTGTTAATATTATTATACAGGGCGGGGACAAAAGTAGGTTTACAGTTGTAAGCAGGCAAAACAGTTTATTCTTGTAGTATTATTTACTATTGTATTATTTTCCATATGAACAACTTAAACCTACTTTTGCCCCCCCCTCCCCGTGTAAGAGGCATATGAAAAGCAAGCCTGAGGTCGTACACCACACTGTTAACAGTGATTACTGCCGAGAGTGCGGGATTAGCAGTGATTGCCATTTTATGATATATACAGAGATAACTTTTCTAAATTCTCTGCAGTGAACATGTTTATTATATTTATAACTGAAAAAGAATAGTTTTGAGATTTTTAGGCAAAATTTTTAAACCCCTAAGTACCCACATGCCGAGAACTCATGATCCTGTGACATAGGTTTTTCTCAATCTGATCGCGACTCTGGAAGGAGACATGGTCCTCACTTTGCACAAGGAAACAAAAAGGTTTTGAGGTCAGGCAACTTGCTCGAGGCCAGCGAGGGCGAGCAGGGACAGGCCCACGGGCCCTCCAGAGCCCCTCCCTCTCGGGTGACTCTCCCTCTGGGGCCCCTTCGGCCCAGAGGGTGTACAGTCTTCCCCAGTACATGGAGCCACATTGCACACAAATGCAACTGGACACACTCAGGCAAAACACTAGTATGTGTTTTTTATACAACAGCCCAAATGGTTCCGTGGTGTTCGGGCGGAGAGAGAGTGATCTGTTCCAACTTGGAAAGAAAACCGCAGGCAGCGCTGGCTTTACTGAGACAGCACGACACGCCCAAAGCACCCCCAGTGCACTTACGGATGATGTGATGGACTTAAGGGTCGTGTGACCATGTGCGACCTTCACCTTCCGCAGTGGTTTGGATTCTAACTCTCACAACTCCCTGTTCTAACAGTGCTCTCAGCCATGTCGGACCAGCACACCTGTGGCTCTGGGGACACACGCCGTCCGGCACCTGCTCCCCAGGGTAGTCCCACCTCCTTGTGAGCAAGCCCTCCGAGGTACTCCCAGGCCACCGGGTTTACTGTGTCTGACGAAGGTGTGCAAGCGCGCTCACTCACTCATCCACGCCCGAACACACCCTCCCCACTGCACCCTGCCGCGGCCTCACTACCGAGGGCAAACTTACTTGGGGCCTGATTTGTCTCCTTCTTAGGTTTCTTCTCCTGCTCTCGTTTGGACGCCTTGAGGGCATCGTACTCCTTCCTCCGGCGCTCCTTCTCTTCCGCCTTCTCCCGCTTCCGCAGCTCCCGCTCCTGCGCCTCCTTGGCTCGCTGCTTGGCCTCCCGCTTCTTCTCGGCCTCTACACGAAAATATACCCCCAAATGGTTTCTCTCCCCGCACACTTTCCAGTGTGCTGCCTCAAGCTGTTGAAGGTATGGATTCAGCCTCATTTTCCCTAGGCCGTGGGTCACAAACGATACGTAAGAGGAAGGAGCTGTGTTTCTGCCCTCCCTGCAAAATAGTGAGCCGCTCTCAGAGTCTGCCGAGTGGACTCATTAAGAGGCTTCTAGCCACAAGCTGCAGAGAGATCAGGGCTCAGTAACAACAGGGACAGAAAACAGGCGTGGCTGGTGTGTTGTGTGCTCTTCTAGAACTACGTACTGACTCAGAAAGCACAGCAACTGACAGCCTCTTACGGCTCAGCTCCGAGGAGAAGAAACAAGGGAGATGCTCAGTCGATGGCGTTCCTATCCCCCTAAGCTGCAGAAAGAAAGGTGGCTTGAGAAGGGAAAGTAAGAAGAGAAAGTGAACCCTCAGGTTCAGGGTTGGAGATGATGGACATGTTTTTCTGAAACAGCGAGACTAACAGTTTGTAATGTCTAGACTTAACTCGTTCTGATTTACTTCACAGCTCAAGGATGTTTACATGCAGTACCTAACTCACGAATTATTGGGTTCTAAAAATGCCTTTCCAAATTAGTTATTTGGAAATCTGAAGTACATTTTTCCAAAGCCAGAAGGCCACAAACGGTGGCTAAATGTCCTTTTAGGGCCTAAAAGCCCATTTGAACCATCCTGTAGCTGAATAGTAGTACTGTAAGTACGGTAGCTTTCCACTGCTTCTCTGTGAACAAACAAGCTCTAAGCTCCAGCTGGGCACGGAGAATGCCAGAACACACTACCCTCAGCCTCCAGAGAACATGCCGTCAGGGAGGAAAAGTAGCAGTGGTCAGAGTAAACGGCGTCACAGGGGCCATGCACGTCGAAGGGACAGTCACAACTCGGGAGTTGTGGTCTTAGGGACTGCCTGCAATCAGTGCCACATACGTCCCTCCTCCAAACACAGGAGCCCTCCAGTAAGGGGCTCAGGAGTCAGCCAGCCGGGCGACAGAGCGCCGGCGTGGCAGGCCTCGCTCTACGTGTTCGAAGCACAGCAGTGAAGACAAGCCAGCTTCCAGTGCCTGATCACCTACTTTCTAGAGAAGGGGACAAACACACAAGTGAACAAATAGTAAAAAAGACAGTGACGTGTGCCGAAGGAACTAACAGAAGATGCGACGGAGAACGGCAGGTGGGGTGGCTATTCTAGTGCGGGTGGTCCGGAAAGGGTTAGGGTTAACCTAAGGCAACAGTTGAGCAGAGACAGGAGGAATTACCCGAAACCAACCCTGGAAAGATCCGAGGGAAAAGGGAATGCCCCAAAGGCGAGACTGCGCTCGGTGTGTGCGAGCGACAGGAGAGGCCTGCGTGGGTGAGGTTAACAGAATTCTGTGCGTGGGCGTGGAACAAGGCCGGGCAGTGAGAAGGCTGGGGCGACGGCAGGCCTTGTCGGCCACGTTACTGAGTTTGAACTTCATTCTAAGTTCAACTGCAAGCCATTAAGGGGTTCTAAGCAAACGGCAGCGTAATTGATTTGTTGTAAAGCGCTCTCTTTGGCTGCTGTGTGGAGAATGACTTTGCAGAGAGGGCACAGCCGTGGAGACAGGACACCGTGTTAGGAAGCACGACGGCAGTCCACAGGATGGAGGCTTCCTATCGGTGGCGGCACTGGGGGTGGAGAAGTGGTCACATACAGACGTGCTGGGAGACTGGACAGAGGAGTAACAGGAGAAAGGAGTCACGGACAGTTTTCTAATGGCTGGTTTGAGTGACGGCAGGGATAGTGATTTCCTGGAAGGAACACTGTGAGGGGCCGAAAGGGGCCTGTTTTAGCCATGCTTAATTTGAAATGCCTATTAATCCTCCAAGCAGACAGGGAGACAAGCAGCTGAACATGACTTTGCAGCTCAGTGCAGAAACCGGGACTGGAGAGAGGCGCGCCAGACAAAGATAACGCTGTCTCCCGCCACACCGTTCCCCACTGCTCTGCACAGCTCCTCTGCAGGATGCCAGCTCCTGAAGCAGAGCCCGCTGCTGGGATCGAGACCCGGACGATGACTCGAGGTGGGACGACCACCTACCTCGTTCTACTTCCAGCCGCCGCTGCCTCTCTCGCTCCTGGTCCGCCTGCACAGACTTCATGTGCTGTAACACCTGCAAAGGCAGAGGAGGGCGCTCAGCCACTGACACTCCACGCAGTAGTGTAAGGGCTCTTCTCAGGACCCCAGATCACCGCGGGCCGGGCCCTGGCAGCCGTGTGAAGCTAATGCAGTGAATCCTCTCCATAGCCTCACTTGGTGCCAGCCTTCGAGAAGAGCCTATGAGCCCGGGTCACTACAGCTGTCAGAAAGAAGTTTGTGAACACAACTGCAATCTGTAAAAACCCTGCTGTTTACAGTCTCTGACGTGCAGGATTTCACGGAATTCTCCCAGCAACTCTGGGATGGGCAGGGACACACCAGTTCCCCCAAGACGCTTTCCTGGCCTTCCTCCTTTGGCTGCCTCAGGTTACCCTCCTCCCCGTCCTGGGGAGTTTTCTTATCCAGCTCAGTTATAAGACTGTGAGTTCCTAAAGGTAGGGACTATTGTCCTGTCTGTAGGCGAGCACAGAGCTTAGCTCACTGTAGGCACTCAATACCTGTCTGATGAACAACTGACTGACTCCCCTTTCAAAAGGAAGAAAACAATGGGGCGCACTGCCCCACGCCGCATGGTCAGAAAGCAGCACAGCTGGGGGTTCGGGTCTTCTGAGTTCCCGGACCACAGCCTGTTCCACTCCCTCACGCAGAGGCTGGGGAGCTGGAAGAGAAAGGGCAGGGGTTATTCTGCCCAGACCCCACAACACCCCCAGTGCCCTGAGCCCCTCGAATCCTGGTCAGCTCAGTTGCGGTCAACGTCTGAATGAAACAACCTCAGAGATTCTCCCGAAGCACATGGTGAGGGGAGCAGATAAATGACTTTTTTTTTTTAGGTCTGTTTGTATTTTTTAGAAGCTGGTATTCTTTGGATGGAGGGAACAGAGTATAAGCCTGGAGCTCAACACAATCCTGACCCTACCACTTACTTATTCACAGTGTGACCTCAGCTACTGGCTTAATCTTTCTGAGCAGATTTTCTCACCTGGAAAACGGAGATAAAGCTTCTCTGGCCTGTTGCACACATTAAATTACAGGACTTGTACTTAGCTGCCTGACATAACCCCCAACATTATATGTACTCAATAAATCCTACTGCTTTTTTACCTTCTTCACCGCATCAATGAAAAACAGAGGGAAACCTAAACTATTTTAAATTATGAGAGTAAAGTATCCGTGTTTCACTACCACACTAGGGACCCTACAGGACAGACAGGTATGCAAACATAGTTTCCACTTTACTTTGTGGAAACTTCAGACAGGCGCGCACCCATCATGAGGGGGCTTGGGGCAGACCTGCAAAAGGAGCTCTCTCCAAGGGCCTGGCGTGAAGCCGCGAGGAGCCCTGTCCCGTGTGACGCAGGAGTCTAGCCTCTCTGAAGGGGATTAAGCCCCCTAAAGACTGGCTTCTCAACAAAGAGTTACAGGGTCTGGAGGAAGGTAAAGCATGGTAGAGACAGGCAGCCCAAGTTCAAAGTCCCTGTGTCACTCTGAACTCTGAATTTTAAATAAGCACCAACCACGCCGTTGGTTTTAGGGAATGTACGGCTGACTACGTAAAAAGCTGGGAGGTTTAAGAGACGCCCCTTTTCCCCTACATCAGGAGTTACTTATCCAGAAACACAGCCAGCTCAGAAATGGGAGACCCCTCTGGTCTAGACTGTAAGCCCTCAAGGGTAGCCTTTGTCTACCTGTCCCAGTCCACAGCAAATAGTGCGTGCTTGAGGAATACTGCTGAACAAATTATTTTTAAAACATGCTTTACTATGTACCAAGCTGATCAGTTTCTATGACTAACCCATGAACACAGGAGAGGAGACCTAAACTAACTCCTGGAGATGAGTGCCCTCATTCTGCCTGACCCACGCCGCCCCCTGCAGGGCCTGCAGGTGCGCTGTGGGAGAAGGCCCAGGCGCAGCAGTGCTGGCGGCCTGGCTTTGGTGACCACACCCACAATGCACTGTGCTGCTGGGGGCTTTGCTGGAAGGTTTGTGTCAGTACTGCTAAAGACCTTTGCACTCAATAAAAATTATTTGTATAAGTCACAAACTACAAAATATTAGCCACTTCATACGGTTCAATGTATCACTTGTTGAACGGATACGTGGACAAGTGAAAGGCCTGTGCACAGTGAAGGTTTCTCGTGTCGGAGATGTGCGTGCCTGCTTCCCAGGGTTTCGAGGGCTCTGAAGCACAGAAAGCATGCGGGACAAAGGGAGAGTGGTCCATCAGCCGCTACGGTCTCTGGAACAAACATCACTCCTAAAGCGCCACGTTTTCAGAAGAGGACTTCCCTGGCCGCCGGTACTGCTCCCAGCTAAGGGCAAACTGTCGCCTTGGCTGCTTGGCTGTCTTGACTTTGTCGTTGGTTTCTTGTGACAAGGGGTGGTACGGATGACAGGACTATCGAAGAAGCTCTGAGCTAAGAAGGGCCATTACTCGAGTCATACAGAGACCCACTGTACACACGTATCACTTCCACTAATTCTAGATTTAAAGTGAAGTCCTTTTTGTTCGCCATGCCCCCTAAACACAGCCAACATCATCTGGCGCTCAGCTGAAGCAGCGGCAATCCACTCTGAGGCCGGCGCGTGAAGGACTAGTGGGAGTCTCCGAGAGGCGGGTCTAGTCCTGTTCTTACGGGCCTTGTGTGGCCTCCTCAAGGTTATTGGCAATGTCTGCCTTCCATGCTGCCTTTATTTCCTCACGATGTCAAATGACTCGACTGAAATCAAATGCCAGATATGCAAAGGATATGTCTGTTTTAGCTCTAAACTCACAAATGTTCACCAACACCTTTATTATCAAAATCCCTACAGTAACTGGGACTCAGAATGGCCACAGCCCATCACCCTCTTGTCCCATTCAGATAACACTTGACAGCGAAATGCTGGATCTCGGAAGGTCCTGGTTTCTTAAGAACTGAAGTCCTGCAGCAGAGTAGAGATGGTGCTGTTCAACCACTTGCAAAGTAAACATAGACACAAAGTCCCTTTGCTTGCCAGGTTCATGGTAGACATTTATCACTGAGACCCCAGTGCTTTCAACAACACGCAGCGACAGTGCCTTCAGAGGGAAAACAAGAGGAGGCAGAGGCAAGTCCCAGGCAAGTACGGGAGGGAGACACGGGAGCTGCGCGCTTACCTTGCTGGCACACTGCTTACACTGCTTCTCATCCAAGCAGTCCCCTGCCACTTTGGCCAGGACAGGGTCCAGGGGGTTATCCTTCAGGTCCAGCCACTTCAGGCTCTGAAGGGACAGAGAGGCTGGCTAAGCCCAAGTTCACACACAGAGTCCCTCCAAGAAAAACAAAATGAGTACAAAGAGAGCCTCTGTGTGTCCCAGCTGTAGGGAACACCATGTGGCAGCACCTCGAACAGCCAACCCTTTCCAAAGCCATGTTCCACGAGTCCCTGAGCCCTTTGCCACACTGGGCCGTGAAACATCAGTCCGTGAATCATTACCTTGAGCTGAGCAAAGCTGACAGGCAGGGTGACCAGCTTGTTGTTGAGGAGGTCTAGGTGCTGGAGGTTGACCAGACGGCCAAAGTCAGCCGGCAGTTGCTGCAGTTTGTTCTTACTCAGGTCCAGCTTCACCAGGTGAGTGAGGCCACAGAAGTCCGACTAGGACCCAAAGAGAGAACACCTGAACCTGGGGCTTGCACACCTTGATGGCACAGTCCCGGAGCCCCTGAGTTGGAGGCCCCTGTGTGTGAATCCTGACTCTATATTTTACCAGCTATTCTACCTCAGATGAAAATGGACACAACATCACCCTTAGTGGTAAAGAGTGAGTTGCGTCTGCAAAAGGGCAGAGCTTGAAGTCAGCACAAAGTAAGTGTGGGATCCTTCCCCCGCAGTTCTCCCCCTATCCTATCCCCCACATAGCTACTGGAGCGACTGGGGACCCACTATGTTCTCCCACGCCACCTTTCCACAGGAGCAGTCAAAACACAGTGAGACCAACCATTTTCCTAAAAAGATCAAACACCGCTCGAATAACCAGTGCTACTGCTATTTCTGTCGCACCCAGCACAGGTACCATGAGTGTTCTTTACACAACAGACAGAATGGGCTGAGGCCCACCCTACCCATATCCTGGCCCTTCTTCAGCACAGGCCAAAACCCCCCTCTCGTCGTTAAGCCTCTCTCAGTTCCAATCTGAAGTGACGTTCCAACTTCAGCTAACAAGGCACTGTTTGTGTTCTCTGGGGACTTACAAACGCTAGTGGATCTGCACCGCAGAGGAAGGCAAGACAACTGAGCTCAGACTGAGAAGGACACTTAGGAGTGTGGAGTGGCCATCTGACAGAGTACAGCAAGCATTAGGTGGCAAGGAATTGCTGCCCTTTTTTAATTATCTCCTGGAAGAAGTGGGATCTCAGATGCCTTTTTCAGTGATAGATGTGGCCCTGAAGAGCTGTGGGACGATGCTAAGACAGTGAGTGAGGTCCAGGTGAATACTGGGAATGGACTAAGGACCCAGTGAAGAAACTACCAATTTCTGCGACTCAATTCCTAAGCCACAGCCCAACAGAGAATGGCAAGGAGCGATGTGGCCAGGGTAATGAATGGGAAGGGCGACGGTGACGATACACTCAGGCCTGACTGTGAAGGAGAGAGCATCCACCACCCAGGAGAAGCTGAAGGGATGAATGACTCCGGCGCCTACACGGGAGGGGCAAAAGGAGAATTGGCACAAGGAAAATCAAAAGGATTTGACCATAGACTGAATGTGCTGAACAGAAAGAGTACCTCAAGTAACCAAAGATCAAAAGGATAATGATACAGAAGCCCCATAAAAGTCACACTTTTTCCTGTTCCCCATCAAGCAATGCCCAAGGAGGCTGTTGATAAACAGTTCTCTCCCTAAAATGCAGAGCAGTTTACGAAGGTCTCCACACTCCTCTGTGCAATAGGGAGGTAAATTTGTTTTCAACTAATAAAACAAGGCAGAAAAAATGATGAGCCCAGTAAGGGACTCAGCCAACACCCCATCATTGACTTTGGTTTTCTGTTGCCCGACTTTCCTGCTCCTCTAAGGAACGCAGCCCCTGCCTGTGCTTCCCTGCCCATAGAGACGGACCACCCCGCTCCATCCCCAACACATTTGGATATAACTGAAGCCTGCCTCCAGGCCTACCCTAAAATTCTGCCTTACGACCCAACTCCCCCAAACAGGAAGATGAAGCATCAGGGCTCTAAAAGGAATTGTGCCTGCTTGCCAGTCTTACCGGTAGAGTAGTCAGCTTATTGCAGGACAGATCCAGTATGGTGGCCTTTGGAAGGGCAGCCTAGGAAAGGGAATGAGAACAAAACATCAAATCAACATATGGAGTGATTCAGTGACATCTGCTAAGGAAGGATTTACCAGTTCCCATGATTAGGAAAGGTCTTTAAAAAAAAAAACACTGAAGTATAATGTTCCTAGGGATAAGAGAGGGAAAATGAGCCAGTCACCACAACGGAGAGAAGAATGCAAAGAGTAGGGGTTTGGCTGTGAACAGCCAAGGAAAGAAAACAGATTCTTAGAAATTCTCCCTTGCACTTCTAATATTTTCTTTAGCACCCTTCCTTATCAGGTTTCAGGACAGGGATTATGTCTAATATAACTTTGCAATTTCCATATTCCCTGGTTCAGACCTTGTAGGCACTCAATATACATGTTGGCTGATTTATGACTGAATGAACGAACAAATGAATGAGCATCAGAGTGAAGGCAAGACCCTCTCGGCCCATCTCCATTTTCCCTGGAGTTCAGGGCTGGAGGAGCTCAGCAAAACCGGCACTTTTCTCTGGTCAGCATTGTGCTGACCAGATGCCTGGAGCGAACGGTTTCAGACAGCAGGCCTAAGGCTGGCCCTCTTCCTGGGGTGGGGAAGAAGCCAAATACTCAGTTAAGGTCCCTGGGCCAACCTACACTTTCCAATGGTCGAAAAGTCCCAGGAATAAAGTCTGACCACCTAAAAATGTTTTAGATATTACAGTGGGAAAAAAGCCATCCTAACAGCTCCATGCTACCAGCCAAATATTTCACATTACAATCTTACTGAATCCTCACAACCTCTGTGAGACGGGAACTATTATCACCATTTTATAAATGAGGAAATCTAGGCATAAAAGTTAACTAGCTTGCCAAGGACACTCAGCTCTTAAGCAATGGAGTTGACATATTAACTGGGAATCCAGCGCTAACCTCCATACTACACAGCCAGGGCGGGGGACAGATTGGGTCAAGTGCCAAAGGCAGTGAGAAAAGTCTACCTCATCCAAAGTGAGGCCAGCAAGGAGGGCGCAGGTGGGGAACCAGGTGGGAAAAGCAGGGATGAACTAGCTGTGTAATCTCCCAAGGGCACAGGCCTCAGTTACCTGGGTGGGATTGTGGGAGTAGAGGGGTTGGAGGAATGGACCTCAGGATTCCGGTGCAAAAGACCTTGCCAACCAAGCACTGAGAGGCCTCACCTTCTTCAAGGCAGGACGCCTCCGGGCTGAGGTGGCCAACGGGGATTGGTGGCTTCCTAGGAAAGCCGGGTTCTGGGCCACACCCCGGTTTACCCGGACGCCTACCTCTCAGACCTAGTCATTCATTCATTTGTTCATTCATTCTCCGAATACATCCAGCAACAGCTCCGTGGACTCCTACCTGGGGTCGAGTACCGAGCGGGGCGCTGTGAAAAAACCCCAAATGGGACGCGAGGAGATTCACTCTTGGCCTGTACAAAGCCCAATCCCAGACAAGCAGCTCCGAGCGACCCCTGCCTTCTGGAACTGCGCCAAAGTGACACGTGTACATCCCAGGAAGAACGCTGTGGCCGGACGCAGCCTCCCCGGGGACTTAGTCCCACTCTCCCCCGCCTTATTTTAAGACGTAAAAACAGGAATGAGAAAGGAGGCAGTCCACGCAAGGGCCAGCACCAGTCGCGGGTGGACGCCTGGGCCTCGCGCGACTGTACTGACCAGCTCCTTGACCGGAACCTCGTTCAGGTCGCTGAGGCTCAGGTCCAGCTCGTTGCCGTCCAGCTTGTCGCGGAGATTCCCGCCCTTGCTACCGGCCTTGGTCATGGTGACGCCGGCTGAGCGGGTCCTGGCTCCGGGGCTCCGACCTGCAGGAGATGCCTGAGAAGCGGCTTCTCGGCTCAGCCGACTTGCACCCAACCGACAACGTCTGAGTCCTCCCTCGCCCCGAGTGCGAAACCTCCGCCGCTCGGCCGCCCGCCCGGCCGCACTCCGATCCCCGCGCCCCGCTCCCACCGGTGCCGCCGCGACGACGACGACCACTTCCGTGTCCACGTCACCTTCCGCGGCCACTGAGACGTGCAGGGCCAGAGTGGCCCTGGCCGGTGCGGGAGCGCCCCCTGGCGCCTAGGGTAGCGCACTGCAGTCGCCACCAACACCAGAGAAGCGGAGCATCCGCGTTCCCTGGTGACTCCGGGGCACGCCCGCAGACGTCGTCGCTGACCAAGCCAGGAGGCGGAGGACAAGGGAATGGGAGCCGGAAGGCCTGGGCTGCATCCCAAACTGACCTCATGAGATCACCCCTATTCCCCTGAACTAGGAGCCGCAACTGTCCTTCAAAAGTGCTCCTTCTCCTCTGTTTAACAATCTCCAAATTATCCGGAAAATTCAACCTCTGAATGCCCCTATCCCCTCCTTACAGCCCCAGACCTTGTCCGGGCAGCCAACAACTTGGGGCCGGGATTACTCTGAGTCTATCTTCCTCTCATCCACCTCCACCCAGCTGCCCAGAGGATGTTTCTAAAAACTTAGCCAGGGCCCTTCAAACCTCAGCTACCTCGTGGATATGGATCACTCTCTCTTCCAGACTGGGCCCTGCCTTCCTCTGCAGCCTCCTCAAAGCCCGGATCCCTGCCTGGGTCCCTGCCTGGGTCCCTGCCTGGGATGCAGTGTAGAGCTCCAGCAGGTGGCCTCCTCCCCTTTCTCTCTCCTAGAACTGCCTGCCTTCTCCATGCACCTCTGCTCTGCTAACTCCCCTAGTCCTTCAGGAAATCTCCCCAACCACCCAGTGAAGCCCGGACTGAGTTAGGGGCCCCTCCCTGGGGCTCTGACGATGCCCTGTGTGCTGCCTTAGTGTCTGGGGTGGTAGAGCTTGGTGACTAAGGTGGAGCTTCTGTCACTAGGCCAACCGCGTATTAATCTTTGCTCTGCTCCTTGGTACTTTTGAAACCTTAAGCAATCACCATGCTTGATCTGTGCAAACATAACAATGCCTGTTTGGGAAGGCCTGAGTGAGTGAAACACAGGAACAGTTTGCACTGGCACTTAGTAAGAACCCAATAAATATTAGCTGAAATTCATCATCTGTCTTGTGTTATATATATATATATATATATATATATATATATATATATATATATATATATATTTTACTATATTTTATTGATTATGCTGTTACAGTTGCCTCACTTCCCCCCCTTCTTTCCCCCCACCCCCTTACCCCCCCCTTTCCCCTCCCTTTAGTTTTGTCCATAGGTCATACACATAAGTCCTTCTGCTCCTGCACTTCCTATACTATTCTAACCTCCCCCTGTCTGTTGTCTACCTCCCATTTATGCTACTTGTTCTGTGCCCCATTCCCACCCTCTCCCTCTACCACTCCCCTGTTGATATTCCTCCATACCTTATATAACTCCCTTTAACATTTCATACAATAAAGGCTGGGTGGTGATGAACTTCTTGAACTTGACCTTCTCTGCAAAGCACTTTCTCTGCCCTTCCATTCTAAATGAAATCTTTGCTGGATAGAGTATTCTTGGATGTAGGTCCTTGCCTTTCATGACTTGGAACACCTCTGTCCAGCCCCTTCTTGCCTGTAAGGTCTCCTTTGAGAAATCAGCTGACAGTCTTATGGGAATTCCTTTATAGGTAACTGTCTTCTTTCCTCTCGATG